>JBBBDQ010000563.1:3847500-4126468 GCA_037127315.1 Ascarosepion bandense | reverse complement strand
CACAAACACCTGTCTTGTCGCTTCGCCGCCCCCTTCACGGATGGAAAACACCATCGCTTGCATCACTTTCTCGGGTGGGGCCAGATTGTTATATTACAGTAAGAAGGTCAGAAGAAAACAATATACAACCTACCTGGTGAATTTGAGTGAATTGATGGTAGAGCAGGGTTTTGGAGAGATAACAAAAGTTATTAAGAGCTACAAGGTATAGGAAATTGTGAAGAGCCAACATCCTGAAGGGACACGGCACATAAAAGAAGAGTTCTGAGGTTCATGCCTTCTCTAATATTTAAAAAAGATTTGCAACCAAGATGTTGGCATCATTTGTTTAGCCTTTTCACTTTACTATCTGAATTAGCTACTGTTTGAGCAAAATAAAATCACTAAATTTCAAATCCACCAGATATTAGTGATTTCAGTATGAAAAACATTCTCTGGCCACAATGTTTGATAAAGGTCTTTATTAATTCTTTCCCATTTTCCAACACCCATTTCTCACATGTAGATTTGTCGCTATAGGAGGCAAAATACATAAATGAATAATCTTTTCATTTGTCTTATGTCCACCTATGTGTGAATATTATTCAATATCCTATCATCACCTCCAGAAATACAAACCTGTCTCGGTTTCTAAGGTCGAATAAGTTTTTTTTCATTATGACATGTAATTAATGTGAACCAGTTAAAAATGGAATATCAGTTTACCTCTACATTAAGTCAATTTATGTAGGAAGCAGTTAAGGGCAGTTTTACTTGTAAAGAAAGAAAAATTGAAATTTTTTGCACTTTTAACAAAATTTTGTTTCAAATGGTATCAAAATGTTTTTTTCTATTTGTAAATCATTAATCCTCTTTCCTTTACAAAGAAATACACCTACACATGCCACTGATATTTTTTACATGTACAAACGCAGCCTTTCTTTTTGCTCTCACCCTCTCATTTCCTATATATACCTATAAACTCTTCATAAATTAAGTTTTCTTTCTCCTCTTTGCAATAAGTGTATATAAACAGACATGTGCACACAGAAATGCAAAAATGAAAGTATACCTACATAAAACATATGAATATAAATATATGTAAGTATGTATTTACTGATGACAATACAAATGTTATTCACAACATTTATGTTGGTGCATCAGTGTGTATAATTTATATCTGATGCATATTTTATTTAACATATATTATATATAAGCAATACTAATATTAGCTGTTTCCTTATAAGGAAACTTTTGGAATTTATTGAGCAAGCATCTGATTTACTTTTGGTTAAAATTTATAAATTCTTTTGCTTGATAAAATTTTTCAGGAAAGTATTAACCGGTTTACACTCCTCTCTGATTTTTTCAACTGGAATAAAGGTTTATCAGCTATTTCCAGTTTCAAATTGAGTTTCTGATGCCTTCTAAAGTCCTTCTATTCTTTTTCACTCCCAGTAGCCTCTTGTATCTTAGTGGCATTATTGCTTTAATTTGTTTTTTAAAGAATATCCAGATTTAATGATATTTTTAACCAGATGAATGTAGATTTGAATCCTGCCAAAGCAGATATTTTTTCTTGAATAAATTTTCTCAAATATTAAACCAGTTAGATGAAAATAAATATACTGTTTAATAAATAAATGATGTGTCTACTTAAATGGGAGTATCCACTAAAAATAATGTTTAAGTAATAAAAACTATATATATATATATATATTTTGTATATTTGGGAAAGAATCTCTTTTTTATGCAGGTTTCATTAAAAATGACAGACACGATGTGACTGTTAAATTTTTTATGAAATTTTTCACGTGATCTTATGATTTTTTTTTATTTTGAGGACATAAATTATATAAAACTTGTCAAATTGCTTAGTTTATCTGAGCACTTTAGGCTATACTTTTAGCCATTTTCAAGGATAAATGTTATTTTACATGTAGCAGAATGTGTGTGGTATTATGTATGATGTAGAGTAGTGTGTTAGTGTTACGTACCAAACATGGTAAGTTAATGGTTGTTAGCATATTCGTAGTCGATGTTATTGAGTGTTGAGATTTTGTTTTGTTATCAATAAAGCCACTATTATCTCTTCTATCTCTTCCTGCATCTCTCTGAACACAGCTCAATTCAATCTCATTTAAACACATACAAAGATCTACCAAACCCTATCTGGAATATACTTGTTGACAACACATATATCATAGCATCATCCACATGCAAAAAAAGACTAAAAATAATATATATATATATATATATATATATATAAACACACACACACACACACACACACACACACACACACACACTCTTTATAATATGTGGATCAAATATTTTTAGAGGAGAGATTTAAAAATAAAGAAATGAAAACTGCATATACATATGTATTTCTTAAACATTAGGATGTTTCTACACCATTCATACCAATGTTGACACATGAACACTCCCCTGGCAAATATATGTAATCAGAAACAATTTCTTTTTATACAATTCTTGTGTACTTTCAGTCAATATAAATATGCAATGTTTGATTTGCATGCAGTTTTGCTTTTATGATACATGTATCCTACTCATGCAAAATTATTAGAGACGAAATTATTTCCTTTATTTTTTTAATGACCTGTAATTCAGCCATAATATGCATCATTTTTTCTCTGCTTCCTGTAAGAATGCAACAAAAAAGAAGAAAAGTAAGGACTACAGTTTATTGATTTTTTTCTAATTGCAAACCACAAAAATTCATGTTTGAGCTGAAAATCTAAAAAATTGAATTTAATGGCTAAACAACTTTCCTGAATAAAATCTACTGTCTTGGGAAAATAGCCAAGATAGTTTTCTTTTTTTGTTCTCTCCTTTTTAAAGTTCCAAACTTTTAGCTTGGACAAGAAAGCAGATAGGGCTGGTGCACAGAGTAGAGATACCATCTGCATTGTTCTATCTTGGATACCATCCAGGATAGCAGGAACTTAGATTTTGCTTTGCGCAGAAGTAATATTTTTTGCAGAATTATTTAGATTGAGAGATATAAATATTACTTTGCCTTAAGATTTGTTTTGAAGAAATATCATTTCTAAAGTATACATTTTAATCAGTATATTTCTCAGCTTATAAAAGACATGAATTATGGGGTCTTTCACCACAAATCGCCTGGACTATAGGGATCATGCTCTAATTTATAATACCAGTACCTCAGATGTTTGGATATTTATAAACTCATATGTACCTGCATATGGGTGTAAGGCAGATATACATATGCCCATATGTTCTTTTAGTAAGGTGATAATGCCACTAGTGGGTACGATTAGTAGAGTGACACTACCCCCAATCATAAAATTTTTGTTCCATCTTGATCAATCCAAAAATGTAGTTTTATGCTTGATCATACACACGTTAACCAGGCAAATATCAGCTCACTTTAAACATTATTTTAAGTTGATATTTGAGTAGATGCTCAGTTTATTTATTAATCAGTATATTTTCATATTTCCATCTACTGATCTGAATATTTGAGAAATCTTATTAAAAAACACATGTGCTCTCCATTGTTAGATCCAATGGGCCTTAACCAACTCAGTTTCCTTCTTCCCAGGGGATTTCAGGTTTGAACCCTGCTAAAAAACATATATTTTTCTTGTTATATCTCTTATCAAAAAATTCTTCTAACATCTATTAACAGTTCTTGCATGTCATGTAATAGCATTTATGTCTGTCACAATCACAAAAAAATAGCAGTGGTAAATATACTTGCAACTATTCTTGCAACTTCTTTTACAGAATATAATTCATTTTTACTACTTATCAAAGAAATCTGATGATTATAAAGTGTTCTATTATGTTGTTCTGTGATATGTGATCAATTGTCAACTTCTTTTTATAATTTTTGAAATTTCAATGAAAGTTAAATTCTCCAATTGTTTGGAGTATGCCATAACAGAAATTTTCATTATAACTTCACAATCTGCTAAAGCTAGAAAGACATCAGTTATTTCCTTTTCTCTCCCTTTTGCCTGGATGCCTTTCAGTTTTTTAGCCAGACTCCGAGTCTTGATAAATTCTGGTTCATCCATGTGATTTAAACATTCTATTGGCAATGCCATATAAAGTTTAAAAATAACTTTTGACAATACTCATATCCTCTTTATCTTTCAAGTAATAATGTTGACAATTTCTTTGTTGGACTAACCTGAATACCAATCTGTAAAAGATTATTGATCTGCTTGTGAATGATGCAATTGCTTTGGTGTGAACAAAGGTTGAAAGAAATTTTTAAGGTTTCTGCTGTCAAAGATCTAGGATTTCTTTATTTATTTACTTTTTTTTTTCATTTTTTGCTTTTTAGATACCATCTGACAGGAACTGAGCAAATCAGAATTAATGGTAGATCAAAAAAATATAATCAAAGCCAAAAATAAAAAGTGTGTATGATAGAACAGTTTACAAGTGCATCTCCAAAAATCTGGAAGACCGAGCAGTTCATTCCTCCTCTGACCTAGCCCAAGTGGCTCAATGGAGGAAGGACTGCTTTGTAAAATTCAATACGTTACTAGTTACTAAACTAGTAACATTCCACTACCACTGAACAGACTCTGAATTTTCACTTATTATGATGCTTGGGTGTTCTCTCTTTTTATTTGTAAAACTCCAAAGTCTCAATAACTATTAACCTTTATAATTTTATTTAACATAAATAAATAATAGAAAACAAATTTGAGATAACCACAAAATGTAGATAATGTTAACAAGACTAACTAATTACTAGTTACTTTAGACCACAGCAAAATTTGTGGAGTTGTATCACATTGATGCTTAAAAAGTTCTTGGCCCAATCAAGATTTGATTTGATTTTGATTTGTTTCTTATGTCTTATCAACCCTTTATGTCATACAGTGATCACTTTCAGTGAACCTCTCCCATGAGTGGCTCTTAAGCTTTGTATAGGATGAACATTAGTAAAAAAAAAATGAAAGATTTGTACCCATCTTAATCACCAGATTTCCATGACTAAAGTGATTAAGGCAGCATCCATAAATGATGAGTTTGCAATCAGATGCAAAGTCCTGTCAGAAGATATTTCTTTCTGTTATTTTGTCCTGTTTACTTTACAATATATAAACCCAAAATATCATGGAAAAAAATGATTGGTTGATTCATTTGTTTTTACAGTTTATTAACATTTTTAAGGTTATTTAAAGTCAAAGTATTCTGGATTACAAGAATTTTTTGGAGATAAGGATTTTCTGATATAAATTCTACTAGTTAACCCTTAGCTGGGTGAAAAAGAGGTGGATTTTTACCTTTCCCAAGTATATTTGCGTGTATGGGAATATAATGAATCCAATTAGAATTCAAA
Organism: Ascarosepion bandense; assembly: GCA_037127315.1. NCBI lineage: Eukaryota > Metazoa > Mollusca > Cephalopoda > Sepiida > Sepiidae > Ascarosepion > Ascarosepion bandense. The sequence continues at coordinate 4,121,139 of JBBBDQ010000563.1, read as the reverse complement.
CTCTGCTCCCTATTTTCTCATTCATATCCATTACATCATCCAAACTTTCAACAGTTACCAAGTGCTCATCCATCTAGGTACTGATCAGGTTTACTTTTCTTAATTTCAATGATCAGATGAGAACATGGGGTTTCAACAAGATATAGCCATCAGTTAAGTGCCATATGTGAAACACGCTTGGGCGATCATGTCTCGAAAGAGACATGACTGACTGGGCAGAAGATTATCCCGCAGTAGGTTGCCATTGCTTTCTGCAGTAGACTGGTTGCCAGCCAAGGCTATAGAACCCAATCTGTCCTGTTATTTAACCCATAACTGGAAGGAAGAGACGGATTAATACCTTTCCCAAAGGTATTTGCACGTAAGTGAATGCAATGAATTAAACTGGAATTCGAACTCGGCTCTCCGATTTCTTGTTCCGAGCCAATATCCACTGGACCACCACGCACAAAAAGAATAACCCATAAAGTCAATTTATTTCAAAGCATGTATCTTAACAACCTTGCTTTATTCATCAAAAACATGGACTATATATAGACGACATGTTAAAACCTTTGTGCATTTCCATCAAAACTTCACAGGATGCTCAGTATCAAATTGAACTCATTCATATCAGGCAACTGCCAAGTGAAAAGGTTTGGATTAATTAGTATAGAATATATAGCAAAGAAAAATCAATTTTGATGGGCTGTGAAAGTGACACAATCCTTGGGCTTCTTGACAAAATACAAAGGAGAATCTGTAACATGGTTGATACTGACTTGGCAGACTGGCTGCAACCGCTCTCTCACCAGCGTGATGTGGCTTCCCTGTGCCTCTTCTACAAGTACTTTCATGGCTTCTGCTCCGATGAACTTAGATCACTGGTGCCGCCTAAGCACGAATTTGCATGAGATACTAGATTAGTAACTAGGTCCCACCCTTTTACAGTTAAACAGATAAGATGTAACCATAATTTCTACTCCAACAGCTTCTTTTCTCGTGCTTCCCGCCTGTGGAATTCCCTTCCACAAGTCTGCTTTCCCGACAGCTACAATCTCCAGGTGTTTAAATGTAGGGTCAATAGACACCTCCTATCACACTAACTTCCAATTATTCTCAGAACACTCTCATCTACCTAACCCTCATTCTCAGTATCCTTACCCACCTATCACCCACCCTCTGACATTTCCTATATTTAACCATCCTTCCTCCACTCTATGTAGCCCCCTGCGCAGTAGTGGCAGTGAAATGTCTTGCTCGGGGTGAAACGCTTATAAAAAAAAAAAAAAAAATGGATGACAATAGACTATCAAAGGAAATTGTCCATGAAGAGCTGGTCTCTTGCAAGCATTCCTCTGATAAGCAAAAAAAGTGTTATAAAGACTGCATGCAACATATTCTGCAGATTTTATGGAAACAAAATGGACACTTATACCCAGAAAGAGACAGATGAAATTTCTTGGAATATAACCAGGAAGAAAGGTAAAGAGAATTTATAACTCACAGGACATATCAAGAGCAAGAGGCACAGGGGAAGACAGCAAACTACCTAACTGGCAAGCTTGTGCAAATGGATGGTGGAATGGGTGGGGAGGTTTGGCAAAGGGATAAGCATTGCTAAGGGTTACAAGAGATAGGAGGTAGTGGAAAGCCATGATCATACTTAAAGTGGATGACACACAGAAGAAGAAATATGAAACATATCAGAGTTGTAACATGAGAGAATTGAAAAGTTTCAGGTTTTTTGAACAAGGCACCAAAACATCAGAAGAGACACCAAAATTTACTCCAGGACACATCTGTCCAATATGTAGTTGGATTCTTCTATCTAGAGAGTGTCTTGTTAACCATGCAAAGTGATATAGTGAGATTGCCTAAAATTAACCCTGCTCTGCAAGTTCATTTAATGCCAAATTATATGTAGCTTGAAAAGTCATTTTCATGCCCACAGCAGAAATGATAACAGAAAGTATGTCAAATTTTTCTACTTCCTATAAACAAAATGCAGATCTAAGAAGCCATACAGGAGCCGTGAAAGAGCCAAACAGAAGTTAATTTAAAAAAGTGATCATGCTTGAAATTCAATAGAAAGTTATCATACAGATAGATAAAACGATAGATAGATTCTTGCTTTTTCCAGAATTTTCCATTTTACTTTGGGTGTTTTATTTGTATCTTTTAACTTCCAAAAATACACAGAAATGTATGTTTGGTTTCAGTACGTATTATTTTTCAAGGAAGTTAAATGCCAATACCAACACTGCTTAAACATTTAAGCAACACTGAAACTGTAAGTCGTTCTATGGCATCTGCCCTCTGTGTCTGAATGAAAAGCTGTAGATTTTATGGCTTCCTAAAAATAAAGTACTACTGAATTGCAGAGATGGAATGACAGCTTTATGCATGCATCAAAAATATTTTTCTCTAAAATTTAATTAATTACAATTCTTCATTTATAACTTGTGTTCCAATATAACTTAAAAATTATTTTACTAAAATAAATGACCCACAAAACACGTGTTTGGTTTCCTTAACTACAATAGACCTTAGTATATTATAATTATTTATTTCTAATTCTAACCTAAACATTTAAGCCACTTTAACTCATGGAATAGTACAAAATCAAATTTTAAAAAAACCTGAAATCCAACCTGCTGTTAAAAATTATTGTCTACCATTTAAATAATGTATGGTCCCACTATGTATCTTACACAGATAAAATTAAAAGTGTGATGCATTGACTCTGTTTGTTTTTTTTCGCAACCCAAATCTTCAACTTCGTAGTTCAACCTAATTCTTATTTTTGATTGAACAATATTGACACACCTACAAGCATATTCTTCGACAACCACTCCTTAATTTTCTAAATCACCATGAATTTATCATATATTTTCTGAATAAATTATTTTCATCATTTATTTTAAAGTATGACCTGAAGAAGAACAGTATAGTTCTGAAACATGAAAATTTTTTATAAACCATTGTAATAACAAAATTACAATACTAAGCTCTATTCTTTTATTGAGCACTCTTTATAAAAATAAATGCATGAACAGTGGGATTTAATCTACCTGTTCTTTCACTTCCTTATAATATATATATATATATATATAATCATTGTCAGACAAGCCTTTTTCGCTATATCACCACTCTTCAATGCAGATGTGTGTGTGTGTGTGTGTGTGTGTGTGTGTGTGTGTGTGTGTGTGTGATGTATTTGTTTAAACTTTATTTTAATAGATACTCATAAGTGAGTATTATTAAACATTATTTTTATTTATTTACATTTAGCAGCCTGAATATTCAAGAGATCTTGTTAGAAAAATATGCGTCATCTGACAACATTCGAACCTGCAGTCCCTCGGGGAAACCATTATAAAATAATATAAAAGCCTTATCAAATATTCCTGTTGCTCTGTCTCAAGATCCTCACTACTGCACAATATGTGTACTTCTATGCTGGTCACTAGCAGGACTGAAGTGTCACATCTGATACAAAGATAAAAACTGAATGAGGTTGCCAGATCCATATACATTGAAATCATCCATCATATATAAAATAGTGCACAGTGATTGCTGGTGGAAATAAAATGGTGGTTGATGTAAAATAACTGAGCTATACATTTATAACATATAGAAAGTGAGAGTTTGAGTGAGTAAACAAGTAAAATTTAAAGTTCAAAACTTCTCTACTTCAAGTTTTGCAAATATAATGTAATATTTCATCATAAATCATAATACAGTATAGCCTCCAACAGAAGAAAAGAGGATTCTTGCTATGTTAAGATCTAAAAGTAGCAGTAGAATAAAACTGCTTTTTTTTAAAAAACATAAGCCAATTTCTTCTGCTGTTAAGTAGTTTGAAAATCTATATATTTTGACTATTGTGTTCTTGGTCATAAAAACTACTCCTGGTTTTTATATTTATTTTACTATTTGAAAGTTCTGGATTACTCTTATATCTTTACTATATAAATCAAGTTTTTTAAGCATTTCAAGCAGATTTTTGTGTGGTACTTTTATCAAATACTTTAGTGTTATCTATGAAACATTTATGCAAACTCTGCATTTCTACTGCTCACTTTAATAGCATTCTGATCATAAAAATAGCATTTCTTATTCTACTGTCTTGAACAAAACTACAATGTTCTTGCCCTGTTTTTGTGTCAAATTCTGCCCTGGCTTTATTCATCAGAACCCTAATGAGAGATTTAGTTATATGGTTCATTAGGTTCACTAATAGTTTGCATTCACTTTCATCTGGATTATTTGGCTTCACTGTAAAGGTAGCTCTGCTGAGGTCTTCCAGTATTTTAATGCTCTGATGTATTTCATTCATTCTTATGAATCTTGAGTTCATTTAAGACTGACAGCATCTCTATTACCACCCCATCCAGCTTTGTACAATTTAACACAGACTTGATTTTACCCCACATTTTAATACTATGGGTCCTGTTTTTATGCACTGTAAGTTTATCTTCTATCATTGTAAAATCATTGTAGAAATGTTCTTTAATGCATTCATTCTATCTTTGTGTTAAAAATCATTTGGCATTTTTTTAAAAAAGGGATTGTACGTTTATAAAAAAAAAGGGAAAGTAAGAAGAAAAGGAAAGATACAGAAGGAGTAGAAAGTGAAGAAGAAAATAAAGAGGAAAAGTGATAAAATGTAGAGAGGGAAGAAAAAGGAGAGACAATGGAAATGGCCAAAAGAGAAAAAGTGAGAAAATGTAGAGAGGGAAGAAAGGGGAGAAACAAAGGAAACAGCTAAAAGAGAGAAATTGAAAATTTATCTCTCTTAGCAGTTTCCATTATTGGCTCTTTCCTTTCAATACTTTCTCACTTATTTTCCTCTTTACTTTCTTTTTCCTTGATATCTTCCCTTTTCCTCTTTCTTTTCCTTTTCTTGCTTTCTCATTTTATTTTCTGATCTTTTCTACCATCTTTCCTTTCCCCCTTTTTTTAATATCTTTTACCTCATACAAAAAATTTCCAAAAATAAAATAAAGTGTTTTTTTTATTCATAATGAGACATTGTTCTTTCAATGTCAAAACAAAATGTACAATTTTGTAGTAGTTTGTAGTTTGCACATGTTCTAAAGTCATAATTAATAATAAATATTCATTGCTCTATTTTTATATTGAGTATTGTTTTAAATTAATGTTTTGAACGTTGCAATTATTTTCTTTGTTCTTTACTCATTCATCAAATAAGATCTAAGTGGGCTCAAATCTGCTTGCTACAAGAGAGTGATGCCGATGCTGGTGAATTTCTGTAGGAGCATTGATGTGGTTGTACTACTGCAAGCCATTGGAAGTGAGTTTCCTCCTCACCAAATATTCAAAGAATGAGCCTTTATACTAATGTAGGCATTAATCAGGACACCACATACACATATGATAAATTTTAACCAGACATGAGTCAATGAGTCATTGAAAAACTACAAAATAGAACTGAAAATAATTCTCATAGAAATTATGAGAAATCAACTAACTATATTACCCCCAACACACACACACACACACACACACACACACACACACAGAGGATTCCAGACAATAAAAATGTAAGACTAGGGTTACAAAAATAAAAATCTATCCCTGGACATGCTCCACTGTACACTGAAAACCCAATCTGGTACCATCACTATAGGTTTTATCTTTCAACATCTTTTCTTCTGGGGCTCAAAAGTAAATTCTTTCTCTCTCTCTCTTTCTCTTTCTCTCTCTCTCTCTCTCTCTCCCTGTCTACCACCCACAGCTGATTATTTTTCTCATTGATGGATCAATCAATGTTTTTTCTACTTGATGCAATATGAGCCAACTTGCCACTTTCACTGGCAAATTACGCAGTGACTTTTCCATAATGGCGTCTTCAGTAAAAGCATTAAATGAAAGCTAAAAATCTTGAATTTTAATTGCAAAAAATAATCAATGGCATTTCCTTTGCATCATGCTCAGATGCTTGTTGAGGTCAACTGTAAATTCTTCACCTTCTGCTGATTTGCAAACTAGCAAATGCTACAAAGTGATAGACCAAATAAAATCAATCTGAGTGACAAGACATTTTTCAAAGATTATCATCTTTGTCTAGAAAAGCCAAAAAGAAAAGATGAAGTTGCCATTTTACTCAGAATAGAAAAGTTGTGCAATACAGCATAATCATTTTCAAGCTTTTGTGCATCTTAGTCAGTCAATTATATGCCATACATGATACACGTTTTGGTGATCATGTCTTGAAGAGACATAACTGACACGGCAGATTTTCTGATAGTAGGTTGTCATTACTTTCTGCAGTTACCAACCAAGGCTATAGAACCCAATCTGTCCTCCCATTTAACCCATAGATTGAGAGAGAAGTGTTGGATTAATACCTTTCCCAAGGGTATTTGCACGTAAATAAATACAAGGAATACTGGAATTCAAATACAGCTCACAAATTTCTTGTTCTAAGCTGATATCCACTGCACCACAACGCACATCCTATGTAAGTAAAATTAGATAATTTATACCTACAACTACAGAAAATGTATACAAGAAAAACATACTTTTAGTTTTTGTGAATATAATTTTTTTTAATGGATACCTGTACTTGAGTAGACTTAGGGTTTTTATAAATTTCATCTACCAAACTGCGCATTCCAGGAAAAGACTTTAATAAACATTAAACAAAAACAGTACAGTGTTTAAAAAATGATTCTACTCAGATAAGGGTATCCACTAAAAAAAAAAAAATTCATTAATTAGGGAATTAATTTCAACATAAGCTATAGCTTCAATTATTGGTTAACGATATCACATATTTCAAATTAAATCCTTTATAATTTTTCTCAAAATTATCAAAGAATAAAAATTTCATCTGCTTTTTTTCAAGTTTCTAAGATATTAAAAAAAAAAAGAAACATGATTAAAAAACCATTTCACAAATCACGGAAGATTCAGTCAGAGCAATCAATTATTGTAGGAAAAACTACAAAATAAATCTTGAAGCAATGAAGAAATATTTAAAAATACAAATATGATGTTTTAGTAAATAATTAATGAATAAAAGTGCTATTACACTACTATTTACATCCATCTCATTTGCTACTATGGTTTTTCTTTATCTTTTTAAAGTCTTTAATTTTAAAAATTAATGTGCGTTGGTGCAGGATGTGCATTGTGGTGCAGTAGATATTGGCTTGGAATGAGAAATCAAGGAGCCAAGTTCAAATTCCAGTTGAATTCCTCGCATTTACTTGCATGCAAATACCCTTGGGAAAGATTATTAATCTGTCTCTTACCACTAGCTATAGGTTAAATAACAGGACAGGAAGTAATGGCAACTTACTGCAGGATAATCTTCTTCCCAGTCAGTCATGTCTCTTTCAAGACATGATTGCCCAAGCGTGTATCACATATGGCACTTAACTGACTGAATTTTAATAAATCTATTAGCTGGAATTGTTCATGTGACAAAAAGTTTACCTTAAAGAAATTCTTTCTAATAATAAATGGAATGTGGTATTTCAAATGAAAATGAAATTGGCTATCAGTTATAAAAATTTTAAAATATATTTAAGAATAAACATTTAATAAATTGCAAAAACTAAAAGAAAAGGGAAGCAACTCCAAATCCGGTTGTCTGTAGATGGTTTTTTGTGATAATAGATTAAAATAAAAAAAAGCAAGTTACTGAGAGTTCAGTCTCAGTCAATGAAACAGTCTAATAACAAGAAAAAAAAAGCAAAGAAAGAAGAGAAAAACCCTGAAAAGTTTTGATTACAATCTGGAGTTAATTAGCCCAGGAATTTAAGCACACACAGTTTAATCACAAGCAATTTCTCACGTCTTATTGAGCTTCTTTGTGATCAAATCAACAAAAAAGTAAAGACGAATACTAGAAAGGTTGAATGAACACATTTTGAACTAAATGAGGCTAAAATGAGTTATCTTGTCTGCACTTTCAACATTTTGATTTTAGTTTTTCACACTTTCAATACAAAGTCAAACAAACATTCTTGCTTTTCTTTTGCTTTATTATTTTATTTTTGTTTGTGATACTATGATCAACATTTCTCATTAATTAAATTTATCTACTTGGCATTGCAACTTTATATATCAACATGTACATTCTACCTACACTAAGATGCCATCAAATTTGAAGAACATTAACAGAACATTAAATCTCAGTAAAATAAGTATCCTGTTGAAGGTTAGATTCAAACAAGCAAGATGACATCATATTGTTTAAAACTCCAGTCCTAATTCATGAAAGAAAAGGTTTTTTTTTGTTTTTTAACTATATCCACAAAGCAATTAGAGATGACTAAAGTGACAAACATTTCATTTTGCATTTAGGTGGATTTCCCCATCGAAAATGATTCCTCTGAAGAAATATAACTCAACTTTTTAAAAACCATGTGACTTGAGTGAATAAAGTCAGAAGAAAAAAGTTATGAGAAGTTGTGGCAATCTTTAACATTTGTACCCACAAAAAACAGTTTTTCCCAACACAGTGCTATTATTTTAATTACTTTCACACCTGAGCAATATTTATTGTTTTAATAAGCAATGATTATAATTGTAATAAAAACTTACACATTATGAAAATGGATTTATATATTTCCATTATTCTTGAGAATTCATAAAGATTTAAAATCCAAAAATAAAACCAATAAAAATGTCCTGTTTTGTTTATTAATTCCCATTCATAATTGAAAATTGATTATAAAAACCTTTATATGTAAAGAATGATACAAAAATGTTAAAACTTCAAACTACAGTTTTCAGTGAATGACATTCACCTTAAGTCTGTGAAACTGACCAGCAGAAATATTGTCAAATAAAAAAAGATATTTCCTATAAATTTTGGAAATTGTTTGTTCAATTTGATATTTAGCTCATTAAAGTGACTAATATGAAGCATCTTCCAATTTCTGTCTTTCTTTTTTAGTATCACCAAACAGATATTTTAAGCATTTTATAGACATTCATGGAACATAATGTATAAAGAGAGAAGAGCTCTTTTCAAGAAACATATTTGCATTTGGTAATTCTAGTTCTTGCTCTTGGCTGGACAAAGTAACCTGACTCATTTCAAAATAGGCTCATCAGCAAGAAAAATAACATTGTATATTTGTTGTTTTTTGTAGGTATTTTTCAAATACAACACAGGGTACCTACATGGTACATGTTTCTTGACTCCTAGAAGAGATCTAAAACTATGATTTATACAAAACCCTCTATATCTACCATATTTTTCCTATACATATATATCTATAATAAAGTTAAATTTATAGATATGTCCTTAATAACAGGAGCAATAAAACAATAATAATGTAATGCAATAAAAGTTATATGACAAGACTTGTTCTTACCATTGAAGTGGGGAGTACCAAAATCCAAGAGATTATGAAAATTATAATACTTTCAAAGAAATTTTATAATACCACCACCCTCACTGAAAATTTGGTATTTTCATACACTTGCATTAAAATATTTTGGTGACTATTTTAGTTAAATAACACATGTATTTTTAATTGGTTGTATTCTCATGTCCAATCTGCCTGTTTTATAGACATTATTCAAGCAGCCGATGTATTGCTCTATGGGGTACAAAAGGAAATACCAAACCATAGCCAGTGGGTGGTGTCAATTTGGTTCTAAAACTTTTGTATGTCCATGATGATTCAAATATGTTTTACTAAATACCTATGTACAAACTTCCTAGTACCCACAAATATTTTATTATTTTAATCAAATTCTTAGATCTGGTGACTCATTTCAGAAGTGACACTGGGAGTGTTTGTTTGTTTGTTTGTTTGTTTGTTTGTTAAATGTTTCACCTTTTCACAACAGTGCAGAATATATTTCAATCTAAGTAATTTTCTGTATATTTCTAAGAGCTTGTAAACTTCTAAGAGCAGAAATTGTATGTTACAATGATGTGTACCTTGTACAAGTCCCAAGAGCCACTTGAGGTAGGGGGTTACAGAGTAAGCGGCATCACCAAAAGTAATGTCATAATACCACCAAGATGCAAGGAGCCACCAGAAGTGAAAGAGAAAAAAAAAAGGACTTTAGAAGGAGCCAAAAATCAAATCCTAAATAAGAAACAAGAGATAAACCTCTACAAAAAAAAACCTGAAAGGATTGTGAACTAGATGATAGGGGAACATGTCAACTGCTATTGAGAAAAAATAAATAGTAAATAGAATTTCAGTATTTAGGCAAAGACATTAGAAGTATAGAATTTATATAAATATATTGTTTAAGTATAGAAGTATTTACAAAAAGATCAATTGCAAATATGATTTTCAACCTTTCTTTTAAATTCTAAAGTTCAAATTTCGTTAATACAACATTCCAGAAGGTTTGGTGAATGTGAAGGAAGAAACAACTTTTATCAGGAAACGTCTTGATATTTTAACACATCTGTACAAAAATACTTTCAAAATTTTATTGAACACTACCACAGGAATAAACTTTCTAACATCTTGCATTTTGATATTGCCATCCTTAACAATCTTGGAATACAATTTATTTGCTTTCTTTATTAAGCTGAGAATTTTTACCTTTTTCAGTTAAATGAAGCACTTGATGGCAGATTCAAATTGCCAGCTTCATGATTCTGGCACTGGAACCAACATGTAGTTATTGTTAATTTCTGGGATTGACTAAGGGTAACTGCAAGTGATATAGTTTACCACTGAATATGTCTTGTAAAGGGGCATCATTCTTTAAAGCAAATACTTGTTATCGATTGTGACACTGCCCACAACAGTGAACTGATGAGCATTGAGAAAACTATGTCAACTGAGGCTTTATGCCCAATATTTACTGATAAGAGTTTCAAATATTATATATATATATAAATTGGTTTCAATCTCTAGGAATGATTGCTAAGAATATCCTCTCTCCAAATTTATAGACAAATCCTACTGATGTATACTGGGATTTCTTTCTAACCAATAAAAATGGATAATTTTTGATCCCATTCCTCATATTTTTGTTCTTTCTTGCCTTGAAGTCAGAATGCTATAACCACTTGATTGTATCCCTTTTAAGTTCACAAAGTATGAATTGTGTACACACCTGTGTACACAATTCATACTTTGTGAACTTATGGCTTTGAACTGTTGTTTTGCCTATTTTTGACTTGCATATATATATATATATATATATATATATATATATATATATATATTGTTTACTTAGGATTATTTTTTTTCCTTTTCTTATTGTTTATTGAGAACTTTGCCAACACAATTTGTTAAGAATTTTTTCAATAACAATGCTACTTCAAATAAAAGGGTTAGAAAGTAAATCCCCATCAATACTGGAAAGAGCAATAACAGCTACTGGACTTGAGAAAGCTGTTTTTCTGAAAAGTCTTTTTAAGAGAAAAATAGCTAATATCATCATTACAACTAACATTACCATGGCCAATCATTCAACAGTATAAAATTCTTGATAGAATAAAACAAGTTTTATTAATAAAATAATAATATAATAGTAGAATAAAACAAGTTTTATTAATGAGAAATAATATTTGTTTCCTTCTCATTCAGGAGATGGAAAACTGAAATGAAAAAACAAAAGCTATGATGGTAAATAATTATAATGAGGTATCATCTCTCATACATAACACTGCATTTGATTCAAACCCTGACTTCATTTCTGAACATGACAATCTTAAGCTCTTCAAGTCCAGAATCAACTAATATCTATCCTACATATCCTCATAAGAAACACTTTCTGCTTCTTTCTTCACCCTTCTTTACAACAACCTCACTCAGTAACCCACAAACTTGTTTAGTCTTGTACTGGGTGAACTAAAACAAGTAAAAAGAAATTACTCTTGGGCATTGTGTGCATGCAGCCCTGTGCTTTCTTCTTACATGTGAACTTTACATTCTCATGTGTGCATGTATGACAGAGGCTCTACCATTGTATTCACTCCAAGGTGGGTAATTAAATATCTACCTGAATTACAGTTCTTTCCCATTCATACAGTTCAGGTACAGTTGGGCTGATCATATGGGTCTGCACTTGGTCACTTCAAGTCACATTGTATGGTACTGTTTATACTTATGTACTTAGCTTCTCTAAAGGACACCCATTTCACGTTGTAAGATGCATCTAGTACATGCTAAACAATACCAACAACTTTGCTTTTGTTTCTTACTTTAATCATTTCACCTTAAGCAAAACAATAATATCAAGGGGAAGGACGGGGGTACAGGAATAAAAAAAATGAGAAGACTTTAGTGAAGAGAAGGGAGGTCAAGACAATAAAGGAACAAGGTTCAGGAAGACAAAAGATGGTAACTAACAGTGCATTTAAATTTTTAAAGATAATGCCACTGGGACACAAGTGGTTACTGAGAGTGAAACAGAATGAGAAAACATTAATGAAGAGAAATAACAATGTTCAGGAAGACAGAAGATAAAGATTGACATTGCATTTAAACTTTTGAAGATTGTAGGTAGCAGTGAAGCAAGAAACTGGAATGGTGTTTTACAGACAAAAAAGGTAAGAAAATAAACTGTTAGAATAGAAGTGGCGGTTGCATCTAGCTAGTTCAACAGTAAGACAGAGAAGCTTAGTTGCCAATGCAGAAGTACACTTAAATTTGTGTAGTCAAGGTATTAGTGAAAAAGCTCATTAGAACAGGTGACATGAAAATATATGTAGCAAAGAGAGTGAGAAGTCACATCATGTCTTTTGAAAAATGACTGATGTCAAGATGCTAGGTCAAGTTTGATTACATTACAGTGCCTTTGAATTTTGTTAAGAATCTCAAGATATATAACAGAAAAATTAAATTTAGACATTACTGCAAAAAGTTAAGTCTGTTTAAGAGTATTATATATGAAAACATTTCTCATCATATTTACCATGGATTTATTTCCAAATTTTTGTGATATATTAAATATTCTAATAAGTTTATAATACATTGAATTTTTTCAAACTCGACACTTGAATAAAGAGATTTATAACAGGAAAGGTAAGGGTCAGTATAAGCAGTACCCTACAATGTAACAACTACCCTGGGTTCATGACAACAGTTTCAACAAACTGGGATAGAAGGGTGTAAGAGAATAGCAACACTCAGAAAACAGTCTCAGTCTGTGTACCATATGCGAAAAATTATCAGAAAAAATATGAAAGCTCTGTCCATATAAAATCAGGACGATGTTCAAAAGTGGTTAAACACTGCGTAGGCACCTCTTCCAAGTAAGACACCCACACCTGATAAAGAAGAACATGATTAAGAACTGTGTGTATGCCACACCATGTAACTGGAGTAAAAAATATAAAGGAGAAACAAGCTGTCCCCTCAAAATAAGACTGCAGGAATACCATAAAGCCGTAACATGAGGGGAAATAAAAAAAATCAGATGTGACTGACCATATATGGATGAAAAAGGCAGATCATTGTCAACTGTGAGATAAGTTGAAATAACAGAGAGCATTACTAGAAAATAGAAAAGGCCACAAAAACTTCCCAAGCTGAACAAGCATAGACATGAATACTATATGAGAAACAATAATACAGAATGCTAGAGAAAAACAATAATAAAAACAATTTCTAAAAAATGATACTGAGACATTAGGTTTATAAATCCCAAAATTTCATACAATGATATCCCTAAAATATAAGCAATGGTTGAATCCAGTGACTTGACTCAAAAAGTTCAATACCTGCCTACAACAAGGGTGAACAAAAAAATTGGAGAGTTGAGTTAAAGGGAAGTAACTGATATTGAGATATCTGGAAAAGGCTAGGCACTAGAACAATCTACCCTGGTGGATGAAATAAAAGATTCATTTAAAAATTCCAATCACTTGAAGAAGGCCAGAGCATACAACAGTCAAGATGTCATGAATATGGAAACAAAAATGAAGGCAACAGTGTAAACAATATAAATAGTGTAAATAGGAATAGTACACCATTGTTATTTGATTTCTAGTTATATATATATATATATATATATATATATATATAAAGGGTAAGGTTAATGGATGGGTAAAAGATATCCTGTTGAGTAGCCACTGAGGTCACCAGACCTTACACCCTTAATTTTTTTTCTGTGGGGGCTACTTAAAATCACTTTTTTATCAGATGTACCCAAGAAATATTAAAGAATTTCAAGAAAGAATTAAATATGAATGCAGTAAAATGACTGAGAAGATTCCGTATTAGACATGCAAGTACAGAATCAAAATGTGTTACAAAAAAGAAAGGACATTTTAAACAACACATATTACAATTAAATAACTATTAAATAATGCTTTCATGTGTAATTATATTTTTAACAAATTATCCCTATGGTGCGTGGCTTTTGCCCCACCCTGTATATGTTCCAGATTTACTAATTATCAGAGATAGAACATTTATAAATACAATGTAGACAAAGAAATCAACAGTGTGCAGTGACTGTCAATTTTACACTTTAATGCAATATCCAGATTTGGTCAGAACATCATATTGAAGCATGAACCACAAACACACACACACACACACACACATACAAAATGTTTCAAGAAGTAAAAACATTAATTCATTTTTTTTTTGGGGGGGGGGGTGACACCAATTCTACAAAGTTTTAAATCAAATATTTCTCACACAAGGAGGAAGAAGCTTACAAGATAAACACCAAGATAAAGCTAGTAATTTTAAAACAAGAGCCACTATGTAGTTCACATTTTGTAAATGATCTGAAAACTATCTGTATTATTTCACAAATTATTTGAATTTGTTTCAAACTGCAAGAAAATTAAATATTCTCTTCAAAATTAATACTTTGCCACTTGCAATATTAACAGCTATATTTTTAACAAAGCACAAAAACAACAGTACAATACCTGAAAATAGATGAAAACAACAGGTGCATTAAAGAGAGAGTAAATCCTATGAAGTCTAGTTTATCAAGTAATCTAGAATTATGCATACTCACCTGTGTTTCATCAGTACAAAATTTTAGCATTTATTATATTTCAGTGACATAACAGAGTTGAGCCTAAATAAAGATACCTCTCCATCATCCAAGACAGAGGCAAGATCAGAAATTCTAGGAAGATTAACTATCCAGGAGATGCTGTAACAGACAACGGAAAACATGACACTGAAATCCAAAGACACATTGAAAAGATGTTTTCTTGAAGCTAAACAATGTTTTAAGAAACAGGAAAATTTTGTTAGAGAAAAAAAGAAAATAATGCTTAAATGCTATATAATACCAATCTTTTTATATAGTAGTGAATGTTGGACAATTTTCTCACAGATGAAAAGGAGACTTAAGGTAATAGAGATGTGATTATAGAAGGATGCTGCAAACACAATGGATGAAACATGTAAACAATGAGGAGGTTTTAAGGAAAATGGAAACAAAAAGGATACTTGTACCTAAATTCAGAAAGAAACAGTTAAAACTTTTGGAACATCCAATGAGGAAAGAAGGCTTGGAAAATTTGATACTCACAGAATATATTTAAGGCAAGCAGGACAGCAAGAAACAGCAAGTAACCTACCTAACTTGTGTAAACTGTGACAGAAAAGGGAAGATAGTAAAGATAGAAAAGGGAAGATAGTAAGGGGACAGACATTCCAAAGAGCTACAAAGGATAGGAAGTTGTGGAGAGCCATAATCACTAATGTCTTGAAGGGACACAGCGTATAAAAGAAGAATTAACACATATAGGGTATATCTAGAATATATCCATTCATTTTGAATATTTTGTGAACCTGTAACATAGCTTTAATATGTTTTGACAGCCTATCAAAAGAGACCTTAATGTATATGCATTAACAGACAGTGTCCTATGGGGAGTACTAAGTCATCAGTGAAGTGAGCTTGAATATTGTTTGATCATTGTATTCATGTTTTGTTTGAAACTTGACATTTATACCTAAAATTCAGGGAGAAAATACAGAGGGAGGGGATCTGATCAGAATACTAAAAAATCTGTGGTTGTAATTCCAAAAGTCATAAATGAGTCTCATAAGTCCAAAATCAAAAATGTTGGAGTTGTAAATCAAATGTGGGTCAAAAATCTAACTAAAACTCACAACACACAACTATGTTCTTCCCTCCTCAAAGAACTACCACTGCTATTCTATAGAAGTAGAAGTAGTGTTCTTTTACTGGGATAAGAAAAATTATAATTTGTTAAGAGTAAGACTAGTGAGAAAGCACAATTACCATATTTCAAAGCCTACTAAAGTTAACCTGAGCATTTTTTCTAATTTTCTTCTTTGACAGCACAGAAAGCACAAATTCTTTTTCAAGCTGAAACTTTGCTTTCTCACTTCATTGCCACAGAAATAATGAATGACTGAGGTGGCTTTCTGGAATGATGCAATGAGAGAAACCCAAATGAAATTTTGGTGCTAATGCTTCAAACCATTTTTTTTTTAATCATTTCATCCCAAGTAAGGTAGTACTGTCACAGAAAGTTTCAGTGAGAAGAGAAGGAAGAGGAAAAAAGAAAGGTAAAGGGGATGTCAAAGAAAGGATAAAAGAAAGATGAAAGTCAAGAAGATAGAAGATGGCAATTGATTTGCACTTAAAATTTTGGAGATTGTAGCTATCAGAAATGTAAGTAAGGGAGATCCACAGGGTGGGGCCTAGTTATCAATCTAGTAGCACAAGTAAATTCATGTGGACAGGGCACCAGGGAATGAACCTCGTCAGATCAGAAGCCATGAAAATATTTGTAGAAAAGACAGCCACATCCTGTTGGTAAGAAAGTGACTGATATCAAGCTGATATCAGATTGATTACACTGCAGATCTTCCTTTGGATTTTGTATTGAACAGTATTCAACAACAGTATTCAATGCATGGACAAATAGCAGATTTATAAATGTGCAAGATTGTTTCAGACAAGAAAAACTTCCTGGCCCAGCACACTGACCCAATGTTCTTAGCAGTAGATGTAGCTATTGATTTGATGCATTCACTCGACTTGAGATTGGCTGATAGGGTGAGACCGCAGAGGTGCAGTACTGCTTTCTAGGAGACTAGCATGATCCATACTGATAAAAAGGAAAGCTTCTCTATGGTGGTTAAAGGAGACCATCTTCATTGTGGAAGCATTAAAATTTACAAGCCATTTCTTACCCCAATGCATCACAGATAGGAAGTCTTTTCCAAGAGCAGAAATGAGGTTTACTTTGTCAGCCTTGGCATATTTCTAATTGAGATGGGAATAGATGGTGGTGTCATGTGCATAGATGCCTATTTGGAAACTGATTACAGCAGGAAGATCATTGATGAAGGTCAGGAAAAGCATAGGACCTAGGATAAAGCCTTGAGAGATACCTACATTCACCTGAAAGGATTTGGAAGCATGCTAGTTCAAAACTACCTGCATTTTACGATTTTACAGAAATGATCGGATTAAATCAAACAATCATCCAGTTATACTGTAACTCTGTAGCTAGTGTCAAACGCTTTCAAGATATCCAGGACAACAGCTCGAACTTTGTCATTTATATAAAGAGCCTGATATATATATATTCAGTGATGGCTATTCACACATCAGCAGTAGACCTGATGAAATGGAAACCATGCTGCTTGTCAGATAATAGGCTGTTGCATGTTCAGGTCAAAAATTGTTGGACTTCAGGGATAAATTTCTTTAGAAAAATGATTGTAATTCCATCACCTCCACTTGCTTAATGGGAGCCAAGCTTAGAAATAATGTTAGAGACCAGAAACGGGATTCTATAAACATCACTCAGTTTGGCCTCAGTTCTAGGTGGGAAGTTGGGTGTAGGGACTCTAGATGAGTCAAGTGCGGAGTTAGAAAAGAATTTACAAGCAAAGCACTCAGCCTTTTCAACAGTGAATGTGAGGAACTCAAAATTATTGAATAGAGAAGGGAGCAAGGATTTGCTGTTGTTTAGCACACTTTTGCAGAGTTGCCAATAGTCTTTGGAGCCAAACTTGTGGAATGCTATTTGCTGATTCATTCTATCAGTAAACAACAGCTTAGCATCATTCATTATGAGCAGGGATGAAAAGGGGCCTATTATAGTCAGATGTATAATTCCGGTAAAGCCGAAAGAAGTGATTACTGTGGTCAAGTAAGCAGGAGAAAACAAGGGAATAAGGTTTCAGAATTTCCTGGCTGGAATGAAAGCATTGATACCAGCTTTCACCTATGAAGAGACCTCAGAGGTACAGTTTTCAACAGAGAAACTAAAAACTTTGTTCCAAGATACTTTACAAAGGAAGTTGTGGGACAACTCCCAGTCCACTCTTTGATGGCAGTAAAATAATCTGATGGTAGGAGGTTCCTGGAAGGAGGGGAGCAGAAGGAGATATTAACAGATACCACAACATGATCAGAGTTAACAAGAGGGCAGAGTTGCATGGCATGGCAAGAGTCAGGGATAGAAATGAAGCAGAGATCTAACAGTGAGGCAAGTCCATCAGGTTTATTGGGGAAATGCATGGGGAAATCCACTATTTGTGTGAGAGATTGAGTGATTAACACATTCTAGGCATGGACACCAGCAAGGTCAGTGACAAAGTTTTCCAGCCACTTAGCATGGTGTATATTGAAGTCACCAAACACAAATATATGAGCAAACGGATGAGAGAAAATGGCTCTGTTTATATTATCTAGTACAGAACAATCAGGAGAGGAAAGAAAGCTTGCTAGGAATCAATTAAAAGGGATCTATGATCTGGAATGCCTTCATAAGCAAAACACCCAAAAATGTTGAATGCCTACAGACTTCAATCTAAGTAAAGCAAAAACTGATAATGCAAAAATTAGAAAAAGATCTGGGGATTTCATGAATTGATGAAAAAGCATCCAGCCATTTTGAATATATTGACAGCTTCCATGTCTCAGACAGGATTTTTAGCATCAATGCCCACATTGACTCCCTTTAAATTATGGCTTTTCCTAAAGCTAACACTGAAATAGAAATAGGTATAAGAGAAGGATGTCTTTTCTTAGCTGACATATTCAGCCTTTACAGTGAAGCAGTCCTGAGAGAATTAGAAGTGCTACCAGGATTAGTGACCACAAATAACAACAAAATTAGATATGCAAATAACACAGTATTGATAGCCAATATAGAAAAGGAACTACAGGAACTTCTAGAGAAGGTAGTAAAGGAAAGCAAGAAGAAATGACTAAACATCAATTGTAACAAAAGAAAATGTACAGTTGTTAACAAAAAGAATAGCCCAACATGTGAATTACAAATTGGAGATACCAAATCAAGCAAGGACAAAAATTTAAATATCTAGGAAGTGTTTTGACAAAGGACAGAAAATGTAACATCAAAATCTGAAGGCACATTGGGAAAGCCAAAGATGTCTTCCAAAAGCTAAGCAAAGCATTAAGAAATAGAAAATTGTATTAGAAACAAAGAAAAGTGTACTGAACTGTTATGTAATAGTGGTCTTGCTATATGACAGTGGATACTGGACAGTCACCTCACAGACAATGAAAAGTTGAAGAAAAGACCTAAGTCAACAGAAATAGGAGTCTACAAAAGATAGAGAGAATACTATGGACTTTGTCAGCAATGACAAAGTTTTAGATAAAAATAGAAACATAAAGGAAACATATACTTAGAACCAGAAAGAGATAGTTGAAATTTCTAGGAGAAATAATGAGAAAACCTCTTTCCTAGAGAATTCGGAACTCACAGGATATATTGAAGGCAAAAAGGGAGAGAGGAAAACAGCAAATAACCTACCTAACAAGATTAGGGAAAATAGTAAAAATACAGATTTTACTAAGAGCTACAAAGGATAGGAAGTTGTGGATAGCTACATCTTGAAGTCACATAGAAGAAGAAGAAAATGCTAATCAAAGAGATTTCAGATGATGAATGGGATTGAGAAAACACAAGGCAGCTGATGGCAATCCCAGAAGTGAATGTTGCAGCCTCCTTTTTGTGCATGTATGAGGTCTTAAGAAGATTACAAAATGACAGAGATGCCAATTCCCTAGATAAGCTATTTTGGGGATAGGATGGCGATTATTATTATAATGCTGGATATATTCCAGTCATAACTTTTACAAAGACATAACTAAAATAGATACTGGTAATTTTTGAGCTTTAGTTAACAAGTTAAACAATTCAACAATAATGTATAATGCACATTAATATTAGGTTGTCACACATGAAATGACACATTTTTTGGTTGGTTCTTGATCAAGTCATCTAACGAAGTAAGCACCTTAGTATATAAAAAAAAATCTTGACTTATTCCTGACTCTTTTTTCTTTCCAGATAATTTTTCTTTCAATATATTGTTACTCATAAGCCCAGTGAAAATGATTAGGTAAAAAAATGTTGAATAATCTTACTGTATGAGTAAAGACTTGGAAAAAGAACCATTTTTGCATTGAATTATTACATGCGATAAAAATACTCTTTGACAACAGTAAGGGCCAAAAGTTAGATGCAAGTGAATCACCAAAACAATACCCAAAACCTTTACTGCACTCTAAAAAGTTAGTGGTTACTGTATGATGGTCTTTCAAAGGGGTTATTCATTATTCATTCTTGCCTCAAGGGAAAACAATAATAGCAACCTTGTATTTCAGAAAAATTGAGTGCATGCACAAAACATTGAAAAAGAAACATCCTAGACTTGTGAATAGGGATTTTGCTGCACAACAACACAGCCATGTTTCTCAATAAACTGTCTAAAAGTTGCATGGTCTGGATTATGAAATTTTATCTCATCTTCTATATTCACCTGATTATCAATTATTTAAGTATTTTGGGCATTTCATACACAATAAAACATTCTCTAAAAAGGAAGAGGTAATCAAAGCATTTAAACTGTTTATCTCATTAAAGTATGAGAATCTTTTTAAGATGGGATCAAGAATTTAGAGATACATTGGGGAACAGTCAGTCATCAACATGGTGCCTATTTCAATAGAAAAATAGTTATTTAACATTTTAGAAGTTTTTTATTCATTTCCTATAAAGTGTTATTTCATGTGTGACAACCTAATACTTCTTATATTTGCTATTAACACAGTTTAAAGTCTTCAGACTTTCAGTCAATAAATTTATCTAATTTGCTATTTTCTCTTGTGGAATATCTAATCAGACTACATTGCAAGTGCAAAGTAAGTCTCCTTTTATAATACATTTTCTTGAATGTTTTGCTTCTTTCACGATCCAAAATGACTCTGACTTACTTCAGTCAGATTTGTATCAAAGGACTGATCTGGCTGTTCAAATTACTTAATACTTTTTGCATCCATCATATATGAGTCTATTTATTTTTGCAGTATATCAGGTAATTCCATTTTCTATGATAAAAGAACATTTTTTTCCAAAATGGCTCTTACTGAATATTAAAAGAGGTTTTGCTTTTAGAAAATATACTGATTTTTTTAAAACTGATCTCCATGCACTCTAAAGGATTTGAACAACCAGTGCACTAAACTGCGCCTAACATCAGAACCAAAAATTTGGCATGTTTAAGATTGATTTGCAGTGAGTTTAAATCAATTGGTTAAGCAGCCTCCAAGGCCAAACTTGTCTATTTGTAAATTAAGCAAATTACAACTAATCAGAAAAAATGACATTGTACTCAAAATTACAAGTTTCCACCACCATCTCATCTGCTGAATGCTGTCTCATTTAGGGGGTGTTTTTTTATTGCACTGCTATAATCCATATGGTGAAGGGCTGTTTCTTTTGCAAAAGAATTTTTATCCATTTAATTCGATGTTTTGTGACATGAAGATATTTTTCTAATTGCTTAGATCAGCCTGAATGTAGTTTACTTTCCTTTATTATCTACAAGCTTTAATGTTGAAGGCAGAAGTTCCATAATTCCCAATTTTCACTAGCTCAATCCACCTTCACATTGACCACAAATATCACATTTTCACTGATGCTCGATTACAAAGTATTGTTCAGTGATTCTGTGATTTTTTAAAATCATTTTTCCCCCCAGTAAGATGATAAAGCCACTAAGACACAAGGGGCTATTGAGTGTAAAAGAATAAGAGAGAAATGATTATTAAGGAGAGAGAACAATAAAAGAACAAATTTCAAGGAGACAGAAGATAACGATTAACATTGCGTTTAAATTTTTGAAGATCAAAGTTGAATGGAAAGTAAGCCGGAAGAGAGTTTCACAAGTAAGAAGTGTGAGAAAAGAAACTATTAGCATAGAACTTATGGTTACATTGAGCAATTTCAACTGTAAAATGATGAGACCTAGCTGCCAATCTAGTACTGCACTTAAATTTATAAAGTTGTGATACCAAAGAGAAAAGCTCATCAGAAAAATCACCATGAAAATATTTATAGAAAAGGCACTGACTGGAAAGCTACATTATGGTGTTGGGAGAGTGAATAAAACTGAGATATCAGGTCAAGACCAATAACATTGTAGATTTTTCTTTATTTCTCTTGGGTTTTATAGTAAACTGATTAATTATCTTATACTTCTATGTAGGTAGGAAAACAAAAACAAAACTGAATAAAGAACTGTTATCAATTCAATATCTGTCTATATTTCTGAGATGGAGTATTGTAACTATTTATTCTATTTACATTGTTTGGATTGTTGTTCTCATCTTTACTGCCATATTCATGACGTTTTGGCCATTGTACACGTTGAACTTCTTCAGGTGACATATAGTGGAATTTCAAACTGTTTGGGCTGTAATTAATAATCATATTCTTGCTGAATATCAAGCCTTAAACTTTTGCTCTTTAATTGAAGCATTCTCTTAGAAGCTGTTTGACATTTAAAACTTCTTTCTCTTAATGACATCCTTAATATCATCATCTTTATTCATTCATTGCCTCGTTCAAGGAAGCACCAGTTTTAAGATCTCTAATAATTTCTTCAAGAATCTGATCAAAAGACATGCTTAATTCAGCGGCTTCCAATGCACAAACATATCCAAAACAAATCATGCACAAATAGCAAAGAAGCTTTACTAAAATAGAATCATTCAATAATTCGTTTGTTCCTGAACATGAAAGTCATTGGGGACACTTCAAAAAATTGTTTCATTCTTATAATGTACCAAAAACACTTTCTTTTAATTTTAGATTTTAAGCTTTTTAATCAGCTCATAACATAAATAAGAAAACATTCATATTATAAAATATTTATAGCAATGGATTTTTCATTTATTAATCTGATATATTTTATTGCTTAAACATTATTTTTAGTGGATACCCATATTTAAATAGATGCTCTATTTATTAAACAGTATTTATTTTCATCTACCAGCTTGAATATTCAAGAAATTTTATTAGAAAAATGTGTGCTCTCTGGCAAGATTAAAACATTTAAGTAATAAAATATGTCAGATTAATAAATGAAAAATCCATTCCTAAAATTGCTTTGCTTACATTAGAATATGAAGCTGAGCAAAGTTGTATATTTTGAGAATCAGGGAAAAATCCCTGTTTAAAAGCATTATTGAGGCTTTGCTTGGTCATCAGGTTCTCTATAACCGAGAAGACAAAACACATCAGATCTAATGACGGTCTCCCTCAGGGGAATACAGCTTGAATCTTGCCCGGATGTTCTAATGAGATTTCTCAGATATTCAAGTCAGGAAATGAAAATAAATAGAAATAATGATACTGTTTAATAAATAAACAAACAGAGCATCTACTCAAATAATAAAATATGTCAGATTAATAAATAAAAAATCCATTCCTAAAATTGCTTTGTTTACATTAGGATATGTAACTAAGCAAATATTTATATTTTAAGAATTGGGAAAAATTTGTGTTTAAAACATTATTCAGGCTTTTCTTGGTCAACAGAGGCCAAAGCATCTAATAACAGTTTCACCTAAGGGAACACAGATTTGAAGATTAGAGTGCATATATTTTTCTAATGAGATTTCTTGAATATTCAGGCTGGTAGATGAGAATAAATAAATATACTGTTTAATAAATAGAGCAGGAATTAAGGAAACATAAGATAACAATCAACATTGCATTTACATCTTTAAAGATGAAATTGACTGGAAAGCAAGCAATCGGAAGAGAGTTCCACAAGTGATTTGTTATTGATTTATTTTCTACCTATGTATGTTATTTAAAACCAAAAAATATTTTTAGATTGTAACAATTATTTTGGAGACAGTAATGTTTTAGTGATACAAGTCTTACTAATTGACCCATAGCAAGTGGGAGAAGAGATGGATTCATACCTTTCCCAGAAGTATTTGCCTGTGAGTGTATATTTTGAACGTAACAGGAATTGAAACTCAGTTCTCTAATTAACAATTCTGAGCTATTATTTATTACACCACACACATATTGAAACTTACAGCATTTGGTATTCCCAAGTGATCACCCATCTGGGTAGTGACCATGATCAACATTGCTTAATTTTGTTGATAATATAAAAAGTGTTATTTCAATGTGATGCAGCCATAAGCCTCCCCAAGTGGGAAGTGTGAAAGAAGAAACTGTTAGCACAGAACTTAAGGTTACATCTAGCTATTTCAATTATGTAATGATAAGATTTTTCTACCAATCTAAATATATATTCATTAGGAATCTGTGTATTTGTGTAGTTTTAAGATACAGGATTTTATCAAAACAAAAATTTTGAAATTATCTCATACTTTTGATCAGAATTTGGCTTTTATATTTAAAATTTTTTATTCACTTCATATTTATTTTTTCTGAGAGAGAGAATATCCAACAACATTCAATTTTTTCAGTAACTGTACAGTAACTTGACTTATCCCTGTAATCATATCTAAAATGCTGCTACCAGCCTTTTTGAAAATGTTAGTCTTCTTCTATGTGCCCTGTCCTTTCAGGACGTAGGCGATCATGGCTTTCCACGTCTCCCTATCCCTGGTGGCTCCTAGTACGTTTTCTCCTGTTACACCACACAACCCCTGTTCTGTCATCCACCTGCTCAGGCCCTTCAAATATGTTATCCGCTACCTTCCTCTGTCTCTTTTTCCCTCTCTTTGGCCTGTCAGTATCAGGTTCTCCAAGCCCTCCTTTCTCATTGCATGTCCCAGGAACTTCAGTTGTCGCTTCCTGATGCTCACGTTTAATTTTCTTTTCATTGCCATTCTTTCCAACACCTCATCATTGCTCACATGCTTGGTCCATGAGATCCGCAGCATCCTTCTTTAGAACCATATTTCCACTGCTTCAAGTTTTTTCTTCATCTTCGATGATATTGTCCAACATTCACTGCCGTATTGAAGAATTGACATCACATAGCAATCTAGCACTCTCTTCTTTGTTTCTAGTGAAATTTTCCTGTATCTTAGTACTTTACTCAGCTTCTGGAATGCATCCTTCGCCATGCCAATTCACCTTTGGATCTCTGTGTTGCACTTTCCGTTTTCTGTTAGAACACTTCCTAGGTATCTAAAATTTTGTACTTGCTTGATTCTGGTATCCCTCACCTGTATTTGGCATTTTGGATTGCTCTTTTTGCTGATGACCATGCATTCAGTTTTCTTGCAGTTTATTTGTAGTCCTTTTTTGTCATTCTCTTCAGCTACCTTCTGTAGGAGATCTTGTAGTTTTCTTTCCGTGTTTGCAATCAGCACTGTATCATCTGCGTGTCTTATGTTGTTCAAATTGTGGCCTCTGATTACAAATCCTGGCATATCATCTAGGGTCCTCAAAATATTTTCGCTGTACAAGTTGAACAGATCTGGTGAAAAGACACACTCTTGTCTTACGCCCCTCTCTATCTTTGTAAATCTGCTGAAATCTTTACCTGTCCGTATGCAAGCATAAAACTGTTTATTTTGTGTGTAAGTCTGTTTTAGAATTTCTTCATGTGTAGTGCAAAGTCACGAGATGTTAAAGGGAATTCAACCATTTTCTTTTAAATTTTTATTTCACTATCATGAAGAAATTCTAGAACAGACTTACACACAAAATAAACAGTTTTCAAAGAAAACAGTCAAATTCCCTTCATTTTAATATCTTGTGACTTTACACTACACATGAAGAAATTCTAAAAACAAAAATATTCTGTTGATCTTTTGAAATGATTTGTGAGCGTGGTTACCAACACTGTTTGTTTATAGATACGTAATTTAGAATAAAGCTCATTTCGTCTTTTTGCCTTGATAAAGTCCATCACAAGACGAAATGCGTAGGCAATTTAAAATACAGTTTTCCTCTTGTCTTTATTTTATTTAACCATTCTGTCCTTAATCTCAGATTATAACTGAGTATATTTTTACATTATATATATATATATATATATATATATATATAAGAGAGAGAGATATGAAATAAGGAGAGAGTCCTTATGGGATTAGTTAGTGTTTTCTTATTGAAAATAACAGCGATTATCTTAAACTTTTGTTAATTAATTCAGTCTTTTTATATCAATTCTATATATATGAGTAATAGTAAATATTTTATAACCTACTTCTTAAAATCTGATGAAATAACAAAACATCGGTTGTGGAAGGTCTTTTTGCTTGCTCCAACAAGAACTTTTCAGCACATCTTATATATATATATATAGATATCAGCCCATTTGTGGCAGTTATACACACACACACACACACACACACACACACACACACACACACACACACACACATATATATATATATAACTGCCACAAATGGGCTGATATTGTTTTCAAAAGTCTGTAAGTGATTCAAACAAGTCCCAATAAAGTACAGATTAGATCAATAATATGATATTGATTTCATCTATGAGGCCTAATATGCTACTTATCGGTTCTTAAACTAAGTGAATTGGCCAATCAGTGATTCAACAGAGACTAACCATCTACATTTCTTTGAGGTTCAATTGCATTATAGCCTTCTTATTCTCTAATATTTGATAAGCAAAAACCACTTCTCTTATCATAGTCTTGTTTTGATCTTCCCTTTGTATTGTTGCATGATTCTAAATATCACCTTTTGTGCTTTTGAACATTTGTAACTTTAGAAAACAGAAATAAAATGACACTCTTATCACATAACATGTGATCTGGGAGCAGGTATAACAAAAAATCACCTCAGGAATTTGCATTATAAAGTTCTGGATAACCCATAAACAAAGTGTAGGTTTTCATAAATGGGTTTGAAAAGGTGGCAGTCAAGAGGTCATCCAACTGTGAAAATATATTAATCTGAAAAAAAAATCAACTACTCCTATATGTACATCCTAAGCACACACACACACACACACACACACACACACACACACACATGGAATGGAAGTCAACTCATGACTTGCTCTCAAAACTTTCTTAACTTTTTACACATTTTAACTATCATCACTTTGTCACTGATAATATCTCAAATGATTTGCAAGAGTCTGACAGTCCTTCCTACATTGCTGACATGTAACTCTTCCTGTTGCAGCTTGCCTTTCTAGATGCTGGCTGTGGAAATGTCATGTGAGTCTGCTGTCTGATCGACATGCTTCATGGCAGGTTGTACATGCATGATCATCAGGGATGTCATACTGGTGGTTGACATCACGATCACACCATGTGTGGCCGTGAAGACCTGCTTTTAAAAAGCAAATGCTGTCACACTGATCACACGTAAGAGACTCCTTTTATATGTGTTCTGGGAGAGGGTTGATGTCTCTTATATATCTGCCTGGATGCTTTTATTGTGCATATTCTATCCTATCTTGCTGTTCTTAAAATTCTAGACACCAGTAGCAATCAGATATGTCTACATTTGCCAATCTGATACAAGTTCTTCCTATGTGTATTTCTGAATTTGTCCTTCAGATATATATATATATATATATATATATATATATATATATATATATATATATAGGTATAGATGTCAAGTCCGTAAATGGCAAGGATAATTCAACAAGATCAATTTAACCCTTTGTTGCATATTTTTTACAATTGTAACCAATATGCAACAAAGGGTTAATATAAAATATCAAGTGTTATACCTATATAGAGAGTTCAATGGATGTTATCCAGAGCAATAAGATAAAGGAAAACTCAATATGTCATTTGGATTAGTTATCGATTATAATTAATTTCTATGAGCTAAATTAGCTCATTTGATCAAACCACACTATATTCATTCCAATCAGTACAAATATTTTCCCAGAATATACATTTCTTTAAAATGATAAGGAAAACAAATAAAAGGATTTAAAAACAGAGACATTGGCATTATCTCAGTTAGGGATCTAGACCAGTTGCAAAGATGTCATCCTTCTTGGATAGTGACCATAAAGTCATTACATGCCCACTCACAAACTCATGGATACGTATATATGTGTAACCCTACATATTAACACATTCATGTATACTTATATCCACATAAACCTATGTCCATACATCTACATGTGTACATACAAATATATATATTCAAGTATACTAACTATTCTCACATTGCTCACTGCATTAATATTTTGACATTTATATTAATTTCAGTTAATATAGTAAAATTGAGTTTAGGCTTGTATCATGCATCATTTAATATTTAGAAACAGGTTTCAATGTTAAAAAAAATATTTATTCTAGCTGGTACATTAGGTTGGAAGAGTAGGTTACTTAAGTGAATTAGGAAAATCAAAGTTGCCTCAATTCTGAGACTTTTGTCAAGAACCCAGACAGATAGTAATTAGGTAAGAAGAAATGTGGGCAGTAACATCAAATAAAAGTTAGCAGATGTTGTACTTTGTGTGGGTCTCTTTTGAATAGTATGTTAGAAGTAATATGCAGTTTGTTGTTAGATGACTGCACAAATGATTTTTTTTAACATGTGAATACATCTACATCAACATACAAGTAGTTTGAGCAGTAGATGAATCTAACAAAGCTGGAATATTTACTTTCATCTCAACAGTGGATACCAAACATAGCTCACTTTTATATCACTTTCCATTTCTATTCTTCACCATAGTCTCTTTGCCAAATAAATAAGTTTATAATTTATTTTATATAAGTAAATTTTGAATGAGAATCTGACAGAATGTTGAATATATAAAACAATTTGCAAAACTTCTGTTTTGACATGTTTCACCAATGAATCAGTGTCATTAGAAAAAAGAATTTTATTTCAACAAAATCTACATTCACAAGATAAAACAGGATTCCCATTAAGCACATGAATGCTTCACTTTAATTTTAAATGCTTTGTTTTAAAAATAAGATATTAATTTGATATATAAATTCTATAAATCAGAATGGTGGGTAATTGAATGACAAAATGGAGAAAGTCTATGTCATGTATTTCATCCTTGGAAAGAAATTCTACAGATAATATTTTGATTAATGGAGTTACATTCATGTAGTGAGTGGAAAAAAAATATACTTTATACATATATGGCTGGATATATAATCTAATCAATCTCATGTAGTTTCTTTTTTATTTTGTTTAAGTTTTTATCACTTTTGTTATTAAATATTCTACATTGTGATAATAGAAGAATTTGACAAGGTGAAATTTTTAAGAACCTGGACACAAATTTACTGTAGATGATCTAACAATTAAAGTACTTTCTATACACCTTCCTCTTAGTAAATTCCTTCTTTTTTTAATCAAAATTGTGATCAAACTCATTATACTGAGCAACAAATGCACTGAATATGTTTTGCAAAAGATCTTTTGTGTTCATATAATCTTTTATTTCTTTGAGGTGAAATTATATATAAAAATTAATTATTTATGTACTGATTTATTTTAAGGTTTTTTGTCTCCCATATTTAATGAAACTTTCAGGACTTATTTACAAATTAATTTACTGTGGAAATTTTTTTTTAGAAAATCTTGATAAAAATATCTTTTAAAACGTTACTCCTCACTTATTTAATTTTATGAAATTTCAAGAAATTCATTGTTGTATGGCTTAATGCTTATATTAGTTATAAGCAGAAATCCTTAGAGAATTTAAATAATCATTTTTTTTTTTTGTCAAACAGGATGCCTAGTTACAAAAAAATCTGCTGTGAATCATAAAATAAAAAAAGTGATAAAACTAAGACATTATTTAATTAGAAAATCTTTTAATTGCTTTTATGAACAGGATATAATATGGGCACTATTGTTTCATGAAAAAATATTTTTGATGAACAATGAATTTTTACAAGAATTGTTTTCTTTTTTTTTTAATTTTCACTAGAATAATTTATAAAGTTCTAAATATTCTAAAGTTCTGTATCAATTTGTACCAGTTAGGTGATATTGTGAAGTAAAAACTATATTTAATAATCATAAATGGAAAATCTTCTTACAATTCAATTTTTTTGTGTGTATATAAACATCTTGGTTTTTGTAAATATAGATATTCACACACGATATTATCAGAAAATAAGAGTGGTAACTATAGTAAATTTTAAAACCAAAGTATCTAAATAACAGTTATTTAGGTAATCTTCTTCCTTGTCAATGCACTTAATTTAGTAGTTAATATTAATCACATAGATCAAACATTATACAATGAAAATTTCAGATCAAAATTCAGCTTATAATTTTGTATCACACTTTGGATTATTAATGCATTCTTGTTTATATATTCATATTTGTGTTTTATAAAAGATGTTTGTGTTGTAGCCAACTGCCTTCTCTGTCATAATTGATAACTTGATCTGTCTTTTACTATTTCCTATTTCCTCTTTGTGATATAAAAACTAAGAAGATAATATTTCATACAAAAACAGAGAGAAAGAAAAATGCTTAAAGTTTTATGGTGGCAAAGTAACAAAATTTCTGCTTTACAATTTGATATTAATTCATCTGTAAAAATGTCTCAATGATAAAAGATAAGACCAAATAATCTTAAGCATGCTAGATTAAACTGGCTTTGCCTACAAAGGAGGAGGTATATCTGAACCCTGCTGGTGAGCACAACAATTTCTTTATTAATATTCCTAAAGTACACAGGCCAATATACATAAAAGTGTTTAAAGATAAAATTGGTGCTTCTAGTTCTAATACAGGTGTTAACTATGCTCTTTTACCTTTGAGATAACTATTATGGAGATTATTAATGCTAACCTCCTAAGGACAGAACTCTTCATTCTTGGCTAACAGATATTGTTGATTTACCATGTTTCACCTGCTAATTAAAGCCCCACTCTTTTTTTCATAAGAGTTTTCAACAATTTTTTCAGAAGGTGAAAGATTCATTTGCCTCTGAAATCTATGCTGGACAATCATATTAGTTAAACAATGAATATCCACTAAAAATAATGTTTAAAGTAATAACAATTCTTCACAACTAAAAAACTTGGTTACAATCAATTTAAAATGACTGCAAATTTATAGACATACCATACAAATATTTTCCTAGGCAGTAAGGTAGGACAGTTCTCAGTCTCATCCACCATATTTCTTTTCTTTTTTGTCTTGAAATCATAATGCTACAATCACTTGTCTGTATCCCTTTTGTGTGTTAACAATGTGGGAATAAAATAAGCACATCTCATGTCACCTCTCACATGAAGCCATCCAATATAATAAAAGTTTTCAGTGCTAAAACTGAATTAGTCAAATAAAGCTTCAAATAGAGTTGTTGCTATATTAAAAATACCAACCTTAGTTTGTGAAATTGTTGCCTTATTACTGTTACTTAGCCTATATCTTGCATATATAGTTCACTTTGTATTACTTTTGACCTGATTGTTTTTTCATTTGTTATTGTTTATTGTAAATTTTGTCAAATTTGTTTGTTGAGTATTTCTGCCAATTATATTTAACTATGGCCAATTACTCTATAAAAATATTCATAATTGATGCATTTTAAAATTTCTGATAAAAACAATCCAAGATGGTACAAACATTATTTTCTGAAAATATAAACAGAATTTTAGATCAAGAAAGTTGTCCAGATTTTGTTCCATCCTCTCAACTGAAAGATGTTTTCAAATAAATTTCAATTCTAGTATTATTTTAATTTGATGAAAAGATCTGAGGCCCAAAAGAACATTGTCTCAGACTTTTAAAGAAATACTTGTAATTTATTCAAAACTGAAAGAGTAGGTGCATAAATACTTTGGTTAACGAGTGGCAAGATCAGAGGCAATGAGAACAAAGTGATTCATTCTAATAACAGGTTAATGCTTTTATCTCAGAATTTACAGAGGTGTTTGTTTTTTAATAACTATTGACTCACTGAGTCTATGCTACTGATAACATATGAAACCAATGAAATAGCTAAGATCTAGAGCCCAAATCTATGATCTCAGCTGACAGTTCCAATCAGTTACATTTCTTTTTAAAAATAAATCAAAATCAACAATTTTTAACCAAGGATAATCTGGCAATATTAACCAAATAATTTAAATATTAGTGGTACACAATGCACTCATGAATAAAAAAAATATATATATTTGTTTAAATCTCTGTATATATGAGATGAGATATTCTAACAAGTTTCTCTATTTACATTGTTCAGACTATTGTTCTCATCATCATTGTCATATTCACAACATTTTGGCTATTGTACACTCCAGCCTTTTTCAAGGACACATGGCCTAGTGAATAAAAGTGTTGGTTGAAGTAATCCTGTGAGTGACTTGACCCAAAGAAGTTGCGAGTTCACTACCTGGCCACAGCAGGGGTGAATAAAAATCTTGAAGAGTTGAGTTACTAAAAAGAAGATGGTGATTTTCTGTGCACAGATTAGATATGGCACAAGTCCAAAAGTATATGAGCACCCAATAAAGATCGAACTCACTACTCAATTGTAATGATTCTGGCAAGACAAGCTTGTTAACCATTACACCACATCACGGTGCCCAATTAAAAGGGAGATGAATGAAACTGAGATATCTGGAAGAGGCATGGTATGTGGAACTTGAACAAACTACCCTAGTGAATGAAATAAAGAGGTCTGTTCAAAATTTCCAATGTATATCATCTAAAAGAAGGCTGGAGCATACAACGGCCAAAACATTGATAACAGCAATAATCTGAACAATGTAAATAGGTCTTTTTAACCTGAGCATATTCAAGACATACCTATTATAATGAGAACAGAGGCTCAAATTTGACTTCTAATAAGCTTTATTCTGCTTTAATTGAACATACAAGAACAAAAGGATAATTCTTGCTTCGCTTTTATGGTTGTATGTGGGACTTTCCATTATAATGGAGGTAGGGACGCTGGGTGTAGAAATAATTTACTACGATACCCATAGCAACTTATCATGAGATATCAAGAAATGTTTTTTTCATAAACACCATGTATTTTGATGATGCAAACCCTAAAGCTTTTCTCTGATAGCTTGAACTGACTAAAAATTGCAATAGCAGAATTCAAGCTGACTGTCTTGTGTGCTGACCTAAGCATGTTTATCATGACCAAAGTTGTTAAACGCAAGTTTGGCATAAATATACTTCAAAAGACAACAAGTAAATTTCACATTTGTGGGTTTGTGAACCATCACAACTGCCACTATTTTGCCAGTGATGATCCTCTTGTTATCTCTGAAACATGAGAATCAGCTCAAAGTAACAGTGTAGTATGGGATGACTTCCAGACAGGTTTGTGGGTCTAAAGATTCTTTTTGATATTATGAATATTGAAAGGTACCTTACTATGCTGCAAGATGAAATCTGACCAGTTATCAAGGATTAGAAAAATTCTGAAGATTTTATTTTCAAGATGCCACCTCTCCACATTTTGCTGCTGTCATTCATGAATGCCTGAATGCTCACTTTCCTGGGAAATGGATAGATCGTTGTGATCTGTATGAGTGGCCAGCCAGGACTCCTGACCTAACACTTTGTAACTTCTTTCTTTGGAGTTAGTTAAAGGACCAAGTCTGCTATACCAAATCAAAAACTTCCATCCCACATAAGTTCCTGGTGAAATCAGTTTATGTGATTCCTGGGAAGCTCACAAAACTGGTAGTGAAACCTAGTGTCTATATCAAATTATAAATAAAACCTCATGCTAAACACTTTCCTCTCATATCTATTTCTTGTAACAATTATAGTTAATAAATAAATTATAAGTATTTTAAAATGAGGAGTTACTTTCAAAGCACCTTGTTTGGATGTCAAGCATCTCTATGTTATTCTATGGACATAAAGAACAAAAATATAGAATTCTATTTTCAAAAAGATTTCTATAATTTTTGTTTATTTATATTCTACTCCTTATGAATTAAAAAATAGTACCCTAACATTGTAAGATTTAGCTTCCACGAACATCGAGTGAACTTAAATTCAAATCTCTTGAATGGTCAGTTTGAAATATGCACCCGATGACTGTGTAATGCATGAAAATCCACCCATCCATCATGCCACCAATATAGGATAATGTATACATGTATATGTATGTATATATATTTATGCAGCTTATCTTCATTCAAACATGTTTCATTGAATAGACATATTGTTCCTACTTATTTTTATACTGATCCTTTCCATTTGTCTAATCAGTTTCTTGATATTTATTAAGATGAAATTCATCAAGGAAGGTGCTGTAATTTTGTTCACTTAAGTACTTTCGATCACTTCAAAGATCATCTTCAGGGGTAAATTACAAAAACAAGTGTGTGTGTGTGTGTGTGTGTGTGTGTGTGTGTGTAAAGTTCTATATACACGGTGCAATTGATAAATTGTTGTCTAAATTATGAAAAATGAAAATGACATTGACAACTCATTTTAACAGATATATTTACCAAAATGACACAAAAATATCTTGAAATACTAAAGAGTAAATTTATTCAATAAAACAGCTATTAGCTTCAACCATGGACTCCATATGACTTCAGAATCTCCTGTAAATCTTTTGAACAGTCTCCTTGTTTAAGTTGGTGAACACTGCCATAATCATTGCCTTATTTCATCTTTGATATTACAAGAAGATTTGTTGGTCTCTCACTCAACCGTTCTCCACAAATAATAATCAAGGAGATGGCAATCTGGGGGAGTTGGGTAGCCAGATGTAAAGGGTGATCTGGTTACAGAAATTGCCTGATAGCAGTGACTGGGTTCTCCTGCTTGCGTGACATGTTGTAGACACCTGCAGCCAAACATAGGGTCTTCCAGTAGCCACCCTCTTGACCCAGGGCCACACTACCTACTTAAGGCACTTGATGTAGGTCTCTATGTTGAGTTTGGGGCTTTACAGGCAGATGAATGGAGACATAATGTTGCCATCATTCCTAGCACCATGATGGTGACTGGATATGTCATCTAACTTCTGCACTGTCCTCAGATTGACACCCAAACACTCTGAAATGTTTGCATTGGAGCTTCTGGCATGAATGCCAAGCAGTACAGCATGCTGTTTCCAAATTTCTGATTGTGAAAATTGTGTCATGGTGCTCTTTGGTATAGTATGGTCAGTTGGGCACTATCTGTGCCCAACTGACAATATACTTTTCAGTTGACAAAACAAAAAACAAACAACACACATGCACAAAATAAAAAATATAAAATGGCAACAATTTATCCACTGCACCCCGTGGGTGTGTGTGTGTGTGTGTGTGTGTGTAAACATATAATTATTATTGTTATAATAATAGCATATTGCAGC
Organism: Ascarosepion bandense; assembly: GCA_037127315.1. NCBI lineage: Eukaryota > Metazoa > Mollusca > Cephalopoda > Sepiida > Sepiidae > Ascarosepion > Ascarosepion bandense. The sequence continues at coordinate 4,085,699 of JBBBDQ010000563.1, read as the reverse complement.
TCAAAAGTTATCAAATTTTGGTACTCAGTGCACTATCATCTGGTGCCTGATGATGGTGCATTGAACTTGATAGATTTTGAGTTGTAGTATGCTATTATTCTTTTTATAAAAAGTAACTAAACTGTGATATATATATCCACTAGTTTAAACCACTTATTTATATATATATATATATATATATATATATATAGAGAGAGAGAGAGAGAGTATATTAAAATTATATATATATATATATATATTTAGTATATCGAGGCAGCAAGTAATTTTCTAAACATATTCTATTAAATATAAGAGACAATGAATGTCTATTATGTTTAATCATGAGCCATTCTAAACGTCGTATTTTTGCTTTAATTTCAGTTGAAAATAAAGACAAAAATTCTCCAACATTTGGATAATTATTTATTGGTTTTCTTCTAAGCTTTCGGCTCACATGAGCCATCTTCAGAGAGGTAGTTTAAACTGAAATATTATAAAATCCACCATCACCGATAATTTTATTTTGTGTTGACATAAAACTCCGCTTGGCAACAGCAATAGTTACCAAAAATAATAGACGCAGTTCTTAAGTTTGCGATGCGGTTTTATGACGTCACACCGCGGGATAGCGCGAAATGACAACAAAACCATGTAGTCAAATGCAATGTAATATGTTATTTCCTGTTTTAAAGTTGATTTTATTGAGTGTTGGTTGTTTTGATTTGATGTACATGGCCTCCAATATCTGCAGGTTCCTCTTACTGTGTGTATGAGTAAGGATCACCGTATTGTTGACCAAAATCTGTCTGATATTACCTACATTTTTTTTTTTTTTTTTTTTTATAAGCGTTTCACCCCGAGCAAGGCATGTCACTGCCACTACTGTGCAGGGGGCTACGTAGAGTGGAGAAAGGCTGGTTAAATATAGGAAATAACAGAGGGTGGGTGATAGGCGGGTGAGGATACCGAGAATGAGGGTTGGGTAGATGAGAGTGTTGTGAGAATAGTTGGGAGTTAGTGTGATAGGAGGTGTCTATTGACCCTACATTTAAACACCTGGAGATTGTAAGTCGGGAAAGCAGACTTGTGGAAGGGAGTTCCACAGGCGGGAAGCGCGAGAAAAGAAGCTGTTGGAGTAGAATTTACGGTTACATCTTATTTGTTTAACTGTAAAAGGGTGGGACCTAGTTGCTAATCTAGTATCTCGTGTAAATTCGTGCTTGGGCGGCACCAGTGATCTAAGCTCATCGGAGCAGAAGCCATGAAAGTACTTGTAGAAGAGGCACAGGGAAGCTACATCACGCCGGTGTGAGAGCGGCTGCAGCCGGTCTGCCAAGTCAGTATCAACCACGTTACAGATCCTCCTTTGTATTTTGTCAAGAAGCCCAAGGAGAGCAGCAGGGGCACCCGACCAGATATGGCAGCAATATTCAATACACGGGCGGATGGTAGATTTGTATATGTGCAGAATAGTTTCAGGTGGGAAAAATTTCCGGGCCCTGCACAGAGAGCCGACTTTCATAGCAGCAGATTTGGCAATGGATTCAATATAGTCATTCCATTTGAGGTCCGCCGAGAGTGTAAGGCCAAGGAGGCGTAGTATTTTACTCTCTGGGAGGCTAGCCTGTCCCATGCTTGTTTATGTTTTTCAGAGAAATGTTGTTTAATAGTACTCTGATCAGAAAGATGACATGTAAGTCTACAAGAGAGCGTGGTTGTAGTAAAACCAATATATGTACTAGGTTTTTGATTAGTATCAGAGATGCAATCTCTGAATGGGCATGTAAATTGGTACACTACATTGGGTTTTGTAAAGAATTTAGTTTAGTGCTTGTTGGGTTATTATAGACTATGAGGTCAATTGTTTTAAACTTTTTATAATATATAATGAGTTTAATTTGATTATTACTTTCGACTGGTTTAGCATTTCTATGTATTATGTTTTTGAGAGTTCTTTCATCTTGTTTATAATTATTATGTATTTGGTTGCAATAGTATAAGTTAATAGTGTTATGTTTATTTTGATGTAAACCATTATTATTAATATTATCATTATTGTTAGAGCTATTGCTAATTTTGGTGAGATATATTTTAATTTGTTGATCAATAACGGAGTTAGGAAATCCATTATTGACTAGTGTTTGCTTAATGTTGTGTAATTCTTTATAAAATATAGATTTGGAAGAAGATATCATTTGTGTGCGTTGAAGTAAGTTTTTTATAACAGCTAACTTATATTGTTGGGGGCATTCACTATTATAATTAAGAAGACACAAATTTATGCTAGTTGGTTTCCTATATAGAGAAGTAGTAAATTTATGTGTGCTAGAATCAATGAATACATCAAGGAATGGGAGTTTGTTATTAATATTAAGTTCTAATGTAAATTTGAGGACGGAGTGACTTTCAAATTTGTTTTTAAGATATTTAATTTGATCGATATTCTTAGCTAAAACAAAGATGTCATCTATGTATCTTACATATATAGAGGGTTTATTGTTGTCATTAATTATTTTATTTTCTAGATTTGCCATATAATAATTAGAAAAGAGGGGACCTAAAGCTTAGAAGAAAACCAATAAATAATTATCCAAATGTTGGAGAATTTTTGTCTTTATTTTCAACTGAAATTAAAGCAAAAATACGACGTTTAGAACGGCTCATGATTAAACATAATAGACATTCATTGTCTCTTATAGTTAATAGAATATATATATATATATAAATTTTATACACACCTTCACAGATAATAATTGATCGATACACTAGCTGAAATTGTTCACATAGATTATACATTAAATCTTATTTCAAATAAAATAAATTTAAAGCAGAAGTGATTGTTACTACTTTAAAAAGATTTATTATTTATATTCATAATTTAATTATATGAATGGAAAAAGATTTTTATTTAACAAACAATAGTTTTTAGTTATAATTTATATTGATCTCCTATTTTTTGTACTATTTGCAAGTTTTAATATTTATCAAGAATTTTCAACTCAAGCAGAAAAATTCCTATTACACTAGTCTGTCTTGTATTAGCAGAACCCAAGTGAAATTTTGAGTTACATTTAACATTTCTTTTTTCTTTTGAGTGAAAGTATATTGGTTTTCAAAACATTGGAAGGCACCATACTAAAAAACATAACTATTATTTTTTTAATCTTTTGCTTGTAAGTACTTTTTTATCAACTTATGCATATAAAATCAATTATAAAAAATGTAGTGACCTCAGCACAAATTACTGCCATTTTGAGAATCACTACAATAGCTATGCACTGAGCAGTAAAATAGTTCATGGAACAGTAAGAAAAAAGAAGACGTCAGTCCAACTCAAAAAGTAGAATTAGTTTTTGTTTATTTCATATATATTGAGTTCTGGAAGTTTGTTTTCAGTATTTGCTATTTTTATTAAAATATCTGCATCTTTTTACTGATTAATCATTTAAGATACAGATCTCCAGGACTACTACAGAATTTTTATTCAGCCATATGAGCAAAGTGTCTGAAGCCATAAATCCTGCAAGCCTGACACCAGACTATCTTGCAGATAAAGCAGCTTATATAGATAAGGGCTATCTCATTACAACTAGTTGTAAAATAACAATAAGCAGTAGCAAAAATTGTCTAACAATAACATATACCAACAATGAAAGTAATATGATTCATTCATAAAAGTTCCTCTGAAAAGAGACATGAACAGAGAAAGTCAAAAGAGAAGTGGGAGGAGATTATGTGAAATTAACACTAAAACACTTTTATTTGTACAAAAATTAAATACCAGGAAAGCAGATGAATGTAATTAGTTTTAAATATTTAGAAACATATTATGATTAACAGATAAAACTGTTAACTCATCATTAGTAATTCCCTCAATGTTCAATAAACAAAAAAAAACATCTAAACATGATTGCTGTTACTTACTTTTCTTTGGTCAAATAAAGGAATACTACTTAAACTTCCTGTCAATTAAATATTGCTGCTGTATCTGGTATTAAATATTGCTGCCATATCTGGTTTGATGCTCCTACAAGCTCCTACAATCTCAAGATTCTTGACAAAACTGTCTCAACTGCATGAATTTAAGTGTATTACTGGATTGGCAACTAGGTCTCACTGTTTTACTGTTGAAACTGACTAGATGTAACCAACAGTTCTAGTTTAATAGTTTCTTTTCTTTTCTGTGTAACTCTTTTCTAGCTTGCTTGCCATCTACAATCTTTGAAAATGATAACCACCATGTTCTGTCTTCTGGAATTGTGTTCTTTTATTGTCCTTTCTCCTCACTAATGTATTCTTATTCTGTTTCACTCCCTGTAACTGTTTGCAGCTTAGTGGAATTGGTGAAATGATTAAAGAAAAAAATACAATATAAAAATATCAATTCCTGTCAACAACATATGTGCCTAATAAATAAAACTATTGCCAACATTGTGCTGACAAAGGAGAAAACAAAGTTTTACCTCAAAAATGTATTCATGTTCTCTGTGCTGTCTGTCAAAAAAGAAAATCAGAGAAAAAGTTTGTGTCTACTTTAGCAGGCCTGGAAATATGGTAATTGTTTGCACTTTCTTAGCAGTCTCAGCCAATCACAACCTAGTTTACCACAATAACGGTATACTACCAGAATTTGCTTGGCTCTACATGGACGAATAATTTGCATTGCAAATTGTTATATGGATTTTTGACCCTTTTGATTTATACCTCCAGCCAGCATTTTTTGATGTTGAATTTGTGAGACTGATTTATGACCCTTGGAATTATGACCTCAGACTTATGATTTTTTTGGATCTGAATTTCTCTATTGCTTCAATCTTTTTTGTAAATTTTATTAATACCCACAAAGATTATATTACAATACCTGTAAAAGATCTAATATCTGTACAGTATCTCAATGGCATAGCTCAATTAATAAATTTACATTAATTGTAATTATATTACATTTAATTACATTTCCAATGCAAGTATATTAAGATATTTTTTTAATCATTTTCACCTCAAGCAAAGCAATAAAGCTACTAAGACACAAGGAATTACTGAGTGTGAAAGATTATGAAATAGAATTATTAAAGAGAGAGAACTGTAATTTGAGTTAACTTTGGCAACAATAAACCTCTTCTTCCATTCTCTATCTCTCATGATCTTAACCACTTGTTCACAGCAGAAAAACACATACTCAAATCTGCAATGATTGTACGATCTTACACAATGCTGCCTTTCCCCATTTGTAATGCCATTTTACTTATCTTCCTTTCAACTGTCGGAAATTTCTATAATACCAACCAAATCTCATATTTATGAGAATATAATGTTCTTAAATATGGGCAGTCATTTTTTCCTTTAGTTCTCCAAACACAAGAACAATAAAAGAACACAAATAAAGAAGATAGAACGACTGACAAACTGGAAAACAAGAAGGTGGAAGAGAGTTCCACAAGCAGAGTTAGCATAGAACTTACAGTTATATCTAGTCATTTCAAGTGTAAAATAATGAGACCTTGTCACTAGTCTACTACTATGCTTAAATTCATAAAGTTTAGGTACTATAGCAGAAATTTCATCATAATAATTACAATGAAAATATTTATGGCACATTAAATATAGCCTGATTCTTGTGAAACAGGTAAAGTTTAATGTGCCATTATAGTGTTTCAGCCCAAACAATGCCATAGGTACAATATATAAGTAAATACCAAAATTTCACAAGTTACTTATTGACTAACACAAAGTTGCCAAGATGAAGGTCAAAACAAGTGTAGGAATAGTAGTACCAATAAGAAATTGAGCACAAGTCACTGAGCATGTAAACCTCAGAAACAAGTCATTCAACCAGAAATTATTGCTTATCAAGCCATAAATTCAAATCACATTTTTATGATCTACATTCCAAAAGATATTAAGAAAAAGGCATCTATTTCAAAGATATCTCATCCTAAGTAAGGATTACTTTAGATAATTGAATTATTTGTTTATAGGACAGAAAGCTTCTAAAAAGTGTGTATGTTTTTCTGTTTCAGATTATATCTTTGGTCTCCACGGAGAGAATAATATATCAGAACCCTGCCGATATATGACATTTAATGAAATGTGTGTTTGTCAGAGAACCACAATTGAAAGATTATAAAAGCCTGCATTTTGAACTTCCAAAGATGATACATTTCTAGTGGCTAAAATATTATTTATTTGTCAGCATAAATAAAATTTTAAAAATGAAAAAAAAATTTTTAAAATTTTAGAATATTTGTCTGAAAGCAGTTTCTAGATTGCACAATGTTTTAGAAACTGATAAAAATTAAGGTCTTTAACTCTTTAAGTTCTCTAATTTGGCTGAAAAAATGCTTGAATACATCCTATAACCTTAGAGATAAAAACTGCCTATCTTATCTTTTTCTTACCAGCTTATCTCAACACAGCAATTTACTGCCAATATGTAATTGCTTCATTGCTCTTACAGGTCATAAAGGTCACCAACCACTTCTGGTGAGGTCAGACGAAAAATATGACATTATCTGTCTTACCAATTATAAGGTTAAAAACAGCTTTGCACTTCATAGCACACTCAATATCTCAATCCATTTGGTAGAAATTGTTTCTTTTGACTAGAAATGGCATGCCATGCTCTTTGATGATCTATGGTGAGTACAAATGATTAATGAATTCACTATCACATAATCTGTGTTATTACTTGAATTATTATGGCTATCCATGCAAAAAAACTGGGACCCTGGGATCTTTCATTTGGTTGAAAATAATTAACACCCCCCCCCCACACACACACAGTGTAATTGGGCAAAAAATGTTTGTTTAAAACTGTTTTAATCCAGGAGAAGGGGTATCATAAAAGTGATTAAGTAACAAAAATTGAGATGGGTAGGACACAAAGTAAAAAGGAAGAAAGATAGATGGAGCAAAAGGTTGTTTGAATGATGCCAAATAGATAACAAACACACTGCCATTAGAGTGGTTTGCTGATAAGATATACCAGAAAATAGTACTATCATAGTCATTATGGAATGAATTGGGCGACGCCTTTTTCTGGAAATGAACTCACAATTGATGATGATGTATATACAATTAATATAATAATAATATACATAACAATTTTTTCAAAAAGTTCTTGCACTGAAGAAATATGCTTTAATCCAAGATTTATTATCTCATCAAGTCAGATGGATTATTTTTTCTTTTGTAAGCAATGATGCATTTGTAGATTCCACAAAAAATAGCAGAGAATCATTTTGTTCACATTTTTTAAAACAATAAAATAACATGATTCCCTCACCTGTTATTGATAATTAAATTAGATTTGAATTTTGCTTATTGTTCTTTTGTTGTCTTCTAAATATCTATGTTATAGTTAATAATGCTGAGATCAGTCAGTTAATTGACATACATGATACATGCTTGGGAGATCATGTCTCTTTCGATTCATAACTGACTAGGCAGAAAATTTTCCTGCAGTAGGTGGCCATTTCTTTCTTATATACACAGTTTAATTATGACACAATTAATAAATTCATAAATGTTCAATGATCAAAGTTTGATATTACCTTGCTCAGGAAATTTAATAAATTCTGTGGCTTGCAATCCTGTTTAAGATGACTATTTTTTCCCCCTTCCCAAGTTATAGGCAAAAGCACAAAAATACATGCTGGGATTTCTTCCTAATCAATAAAACAGACCAGTTCTTGGTTTCATAAGACTCAGTCCTGATCTGTCTTGCCTTGAAATCAGAACACTACATACATTTATCTGAATTTGTTCTTGTGTGTCAACTCCAATACTTGGTTTGTGAACTTTTTTGTCATATTACTATTACTTTGCATATATTTTTGCTTGCTTTATATTAGTTTTTGCCCTGTTTTTTTTTTATTTTATTTTTTATCACTTATTATGAACTTTGTAAATTCTGTTTGTTGGTCACTTCTGCCATTTATTTACATTTAACCATGGCAACCCACTCTACAAACTAAGAGTTAAATAATCTGCATCATAACATTGGCTCTCAAGTTTATTTTGGATCCAAGGATTCTTCAAAAATATTTTGTATAATTCATAAGCAATAATAATAATAATAATAATAATAATAATAATCAACAGCAGTTACACAACATCTATAGCAGTATGACCACATTACAACTGAGCACCTAACCAGTTCCCTCTACATATCTAAGTTGAAAGCCAGAGTTATCTTCATTCATGCATAGCATGTCTTAGGTAAGCGAACCTGGTGAGCCCATCCCTCTCCACATCAAATTACAATCAACAGCTTCTAATTTGTAAGCTTGCATAGATCACAGACATGTAGCCACTGATTCCATTGAGGGAACTCTCCACTCCTGGTCATCGTCTTGAAAGCCCTCTGCCCAATGATGATGTGTCATCACTACTGGCTGCATAACAATGGATTTCAATCAACTATATTGCAGTAGCTAGCTGTTGACTCTGAGGTTCATTTGCCCTTTCACAGGTCTTGTTTTTAATTCTGAGGACTTTCTAGTAACCAGAAAAGTCTAGTGAAGAAACCAGTTTAGTCACTGATGAACCAACTATGTGGCTGATAGTACTGATAGTACTGAGTTACATGGTACCTGATAAATGACAGTATCACCAAATGCAGATGGATTGTGAAACTTTTAATGTTAAGTGAATTTTATACATCTTTTTAGTTATTATAAAGCAGCATTTTTCATCTATCTTGTAAACTATTTTCTTTTTCTTAACACATTTCAACTAACTATGGCTGAAAACCTCTTCAGATCTAAAATAAGCACAATGTGGGTAGAGATGCCAACTAGAAAAGAGAGATCAAGATGCGCAACAGAGAAAATCAATCATATTCTATATGCGATAAAAATATCAGGTACTTTAAATTCCAAAATAAACAATTAGAAAAATTGAAACATGACACAACTTCACTTTGACAATAAAGATTCTTGACAGGCTCTTTCTGCTTCCTAATTTACAAATCCCCAGTCTTTTGAACAGGAGTAAAGGTTTATCCCTTGTTTTCTATTTAGGAATGGGTTTACAGATCTTTCTAAAGTCTACTTCAACTCTGTACTTAATGTCTTCATCTGAACTCTGAAATTTTATTTACTAATTATTGTTTCTCCAAAATAGGAGGAGATAGGTTTACCTATCATCCGCTTCACAATCCTCCCTGGCTTTTTGAACAGAAATAGAATATTCTTTGTTCCCTGTTTAGGATTAGGTTTCTGGTAAATTTTTAAAAAATCTAATTCTCTTTAACCCCAGTTTTCCCTATGCATCTTAGTGGTATTGTCACCTTGCTTGAAGTAAACTGATAAAAAAAAATCCACAAAATGTATCTTACTCCAATAAACCATTTTATATAGAGAAATATAGTGGCATCTAACATAAGTGTACCATCCAACCAGCAATCACTGTCCCAGATTTCATAAAAATAATTGTTTTTCTCTCTATTAACTAATCCAATATACAATGTAAATAGAAAATAGAATTTAAGTTGGTTACAGAAGCAGAATCCTAATTAAAAAGAAAATGTTCAGCTGTTGGAAATTTATAAATCTAAAATAGAAAATTACTTTCTCTAGTTATTTTCTCAAACAGACACCTATGGGTTACTAGAAGAAAAACTCCAGATTTTTTTATATATATTTTAAAGTCAGAAGGTGCCTGGAGCACATGTGACTATGTATCAAATATATGTTGCACGATCACCCAAAAGTGATTATAAGAAATGTTTTTGTTTTTTTTTTTAGAAAGGCTTGGTAGGTGAAAGTGAATCAGTGTAAACAAAATATTCAACACGAGGCATTTATGAGAATTTAGAAATAGCTTCAGCTCTGATTTTGAATAAAAGATGAACAATAATTGAAATTGTAGGTTCTCGACCAGTGAGTACATAGTCTGAACCATGTCCTATTGATTTTTGGCACGTATTAAAAGGCAGGCATTTCCCTGATAAATGAGATGCAAAAATAAAAAATAAAATGTGAGACACTTCAGTCACAAAATAAAAATAAAAAAAATTTTTTTTTTTCAATCTTTAAATTCACTGAATGCTGCTAGTTTTGTGAAAAAAATAATATGAAGGCAATTTTTGGAGAAAGTTCCACAAAGTATGTACTTTTATGTAATTATTATAGTAGGAAAAAGAAATATAGTAAATGAATGAACAGAGCCCCAAGTATATTTAAAAGAACAAAAATACTTTTTCAATATTTAAAACCCAAGATATTACTTGAAATGCTCACACACAGACGGATGTACACCTGCACACATATATATACATATATATCGAAGCTATTTAAACAGGCAGTAAGGTTTAAGACATTATCAGTATCTGCTTTTAAACAATGCGCATGTGTGAAATTAAGTAAATGGCAACAATTTATCCATCGCACCCTGTATATAGTACTAGAAAGAGTGGATAATTCTGGAATCGAGGAAAATTAATGTGTGTGTGTATGTGTGCGTGCACGTGCATGCATGTGTGTGAAATAACAGAAATGATTTGATCAACCAGTATGATGTATGCATATGTATAGGAGTTCATGTTTTCATGCAAAATACATACACTAAGGTAGGATTTTTACTCTTTAAATTATCAAAATATAGTAAATATACAAGCAAATCTGACACAATTGCTGAACAGCCACATCATTTGGTTTAGTTTTGTACTAACAGTTCCAAATAGTCTTATTCCTGAAAATCAGAGTGTAGAGAACAGAGGAAAAATGATGTATGCATTTTCCTAACACTAATCAACATGCCATTTCAAAAAAAATTATATATATATATATATCTCTGCAGCAATAATTTATTTAAATATATATATACATATTTTTTTTTTCAGAATAGATAGGGAATATCTATATAGTTTCTTATAGTGTCAAATATGCAGATGTGTGTTGTGAAGGTGTCAAAGATGCGATTATGTATTGTGGTGCAGTGGATATTAGCACGGAACAAACAATCCAGTTGAATTTGTTACATTCACTTGCACACAAACACCCTTGGGAATTTGTCTCTTTCATCCAGCCATGGGTTAAACAGTAGGACAGATTTGGTTCTATAATCTTGGTTGGCAACCAGCCTATCACAGAATGTAATGGCAACCTACTGTGAGAAAATCTTTTGCCTAGTCAGTCATGTCTCTTTCAAGACATGATTGCTTAAGCATGTATCATGTATAACACTTAACTAACTGAGTGTCAAATAAGTTATTTCATGTCAGATAAAAACTTTTAACAGAACTTGCCAAAATTATATTTTATAGCCTATGTACTTGCAACTATGATTGGTTATTTTTAAGGAAAGAAGAAAGTCAAGAGATAGTCAGTGGACTGTTTATGTTGGTTACAGGCTTGACCTGGATTCACAGGCTATATGCATTTTTTTTTATAATTCTTAAGTACTGATTTCTATATTTTCCTTTATCTGCTATTACACTACCCAAATAGTAGAATGTTCACATGTTTCATTCTGATGTTTCCAATCTTGAGCTGCTCCTTTTGCTCACCTTCATTTAATGCTAAATTCCTGCTTTCATCAATTAACTTGTCTAATAGTTCTTTTAGTTTTGCTAAAGAATCTGTCATCAACAGTGTCTTCTGCATAGCATGTTGTTAAGGTAATATTTGCAGATAATAAGCCCCCATACATTCTTTAAATCAGTTATAATCATCATGCTTTCATCATCACTCAAAAAGTTGTTTCTATTGTACTTTATCAACTGCCTTTCTATGAAAGAAGTATAAATCCTGTTGCATTTTTGTTATTCATTCTTACAATGCAAATTGCATTTCTTATTCCATCATCTTGAACAAAGCCAAATGATTTTTTTCCCTTATTTCTACTCTACTTCTTCACAAACTCTACTCATTAGAATCTTAATCATTAATTTTATTAAGTGGCTCAACAAACTGAAAGTTCATATTCACTTGGAAATGATTTATTTGGTAGTGCTATGAAAACATATTTGCTTAGAGCCTCCAGTATTTCACCAGTGTTGTGCATTTCCATTACCGCTACTATAATGTTATAAACTCCAAATCATCTTGATGACAATATTAGTTTGTTCTGTTATATTGTTCCTCTTGTAACTTATCCCCATATAGCTTTGCCAGTTTTGCCAACAAACCATAAAGGTTGCACTGTCAAACACCTATAGAAATGGGATGTTTTGTCTGTATCTGCTTCTCTTTCTTTTCTGCCCAGCATGCTATAATGATGAAAATCCAACAGAACTGTTTCCCCCAGCCTGGGGTGATCTTTCTTCAGGTAAATGAACTCTCTCTCTCTCTCTTTCTCTCTCTCTCTCTCTCTCTCTCACTTTCTCATTCACACATGCACGCATGCATGTATCACCCACACCATTCTTAATTTTGTATGTTTTTTTCTTTGACATTCATACACATTTCATTGTACTTCTTTTTATTCAATTAAATAAAAACAAAATTGTAACTAGAAGTGTTGCAACACTTCATTTTGTTAATTGCAGTATTTAATCCTTATTTTGCATTAAAAGTTCTATTTTTTTGTGAACTTTTTCTCTTCTTTGTTGCCAAGAAAGAGTTCATCTGGATTGGTGATTGCCAAACAGTGTGGCACGCCTCATAGGTTTTTTTTTTTTTATCGTGTCGTCCTAAGCAAGGCATTTTACTGCCACTGTTGTGCAGGGGTTACATAGGAAGAATGTTATGAAGAGTGTGAGGCTGCAGGGGGTGTCAGGAAGAGAGTAGGAGATGGAAGAGATTACTGATGAGTGTGGGGTAGACAAGGAAGGAATGTTATGAGGAGTGAGAGGTTGTAGGGGGTGTCAGGAAGAGAGTAGGAGAGGGAAGAGAGTACTGATGAGAGTGGGGTGGATGTAGAAAAGCATAAGAGAGAGGATGTAAGTTAGACAGAAGATGACTATCGACTTTACATTTAAATTCTTGGAGATTGTAACTGTCAGGAAAGCAAGTATGCGGAAGAGAATTCCACAGGTGGAAAGTTCAAGAAAAGAAGCTGTTGGAGTAGAATTTGTGTTTACAATTTTATTGGTTTCACAGTAAAAGGGTGGGACTTAGTTGATAATCTTGTGGCTCGAGGAAATTCATATATAGAGGGTACCAGTGAGCTAAGTTCATTGGAGCAGAAGCCGTGAAAGTATTCGTAGAAGAGATACAGGGAAGCCATACTGCGTCGGTGAGAAAGCGGTTGTATCCTAGCTGCTAAGTCAGGATTGATCACATTACAGATTCTCCGTTGGATTTAGTCAAGGACACCTAAGTGGATAGCAGAAACACCGAACCAGATATGGCAGCAATACTCAATTCACGGGCGAATGGTAGACTTGTATATGTGCAGGATTGCTTGGAATGGGAAAAACTTCCTGGCCCTACACAGAGAACTGACTTTCTTAGCAGTGGATTTAGCTATGGATTCTATATAGTTATTCCACTTGAAGTCTGGTGTGAGAGTTAACCCAAGGAGGCACAGTGTTTTGCTTTCAGGGAGAGAAGCCTGATTCATGTTAATGGGAGGGAGGATTGATTGTTTGTGGTGGTTTTAGATAGCAGCTTCATTTTGGAAGCATTAAGATTTACGAGCCATTTCTTACCCCAGTCCACCACGGATTGGAGATCCTTTTGAAGCTCGACAGCGAGGTTTGCTTTTTCAGCCTCAGTAGATTTTTGATTGAGACGAGAGTAAACCATAGTGTTGTCAGCATATATGCCCACTTGGGATCTTATTACATCAGGGAGATCGTTAATATAGATAAAGAAAAGCGTAAGACCGAGAATAGAGCTTTGAAGGACACTCGCATTCATGTGATAGTATTGGGAGGCTTGACCGTTCAATACCACCCTCATTGTACGGTTTGAAAGCAAGGACTGGATTAGGTCAAACAATTGTCCAGTTATGCCATAGCCCTGCAGCTTGCATAGAAGGCTAGCATGCCAGACTCTGTTAAACGCTTTGGAGATGTCAAGGGCCACAGTTTGGGTTTCGCCATTTTTGTCGAGGGCCTGGTGTATATACTCAGTGATGGTTGTGAGTATATCAGCAGTAGACCTGGTGAAGTGGAAGCCATACTGTTTGTCAGAGAAGAGTCTATGGGCTGTGAGCTGTTGTACCACCTTGGAATTGATGATGGCTTCGAACACTTTGCCAAAGATCAGTAGGAGGCTGATAGGGCGATAATTAGCAGAGTCAGGGGGTTCTCCAATATTTTTATATATAAGAACCACGGAGGAGGATTTCCAGCAGACAGGAAAGCAGGAAGCAGAAAGCCAGAAGTGATAGAGTTTAGAGAGAACAGAGGAGAATTCAGGAGCACATTTCTTTAGGACAATGATGGGTATTCCATTGCCACCACTCACCTTGTGCAATGAAAGAGAATAGCAAGTGAGGCGGAATGATTGAAAGGCAGTCAAATATATAAAGATGGTTTTAAACAATTCATATGTCAAAAATAAACATGATTTGAAAAATTAAAATATTATTATGGATTGTAATTGCACGCATGAGCCTAGTATAAATAGTTATAAATAATTATTGACTGATTTTATCATTGTGATATTTTTGTATTATATTAAGTATTAAGAATATAGTAACTAAAGTCCTCTCTCTCTCTCTCTCTCTCTCTCTCTCTCTCCCTTTCTCTCTCTCATACTTGCATCTTTTTCACCAAGGTTTCCACAAGGATTTCACAAATATCTAAAACTAAAAAAGTGGAATGCTTCTTTATGTTGATGAGGATATGAGAATTTATTTATCATACATTAGGCCCAATATAAAGACTACTCCTCATAAAAGCTCATACCTTTTATTAAATTTGTATACTTTAATCATATTATAATCTATTTGTGTCATATATTATATTTAACACACTATTAATCAATTTTTTATTTTTAAATGTACTTTTTATCATATAAAATTTGGTGAGTAAATTTTAATTCCAAAAATGTAGCCCAGAGAAAAATGTCTGGGAACCACTGCTCTAGATACTCGTTCTACTGCTACAATACTTTTTCTTATTTCTATTATGTTAATCACTCTTTAGAAATTAGCACAACTTGTTAAAAAGCTTAAGGAGTAATTACAAAAAATTACTCTTCAGTGCAAGCATGATTTTAGGTATTTGCCAGATGGTAAGCAACATCAATGATTAAAGGATAAGAGTAATTAAAAATCATGCTTGTGGGTTAAGATAATACACAAGTGATAAATAGATATACATTATGCATGTAATATATATGTAATCACCATTTGAGTGAATGTGAGAGAGAGAGAGAGAGAGCAATAGACACATCTTTCTTTTTTGTTAATCAATCATTCAAGGATGCATTTTCAAATCACCCTTATCATCTGTGTTTTCAAATTAGCTGCAGTTTGGAGAGAAATAAGAATGAATGTCTGTCCACGTGCAGATAAATGCTGTATAACCTTCTTTCGTGCACCAGAATAGAAGCTTATTGCAAATGACAATGCCTTCAGTTTCACATATTCGGTATACAGGCTGATTATGCAGTAAGAGATAAAAGAGAAAAATCCCTAACCATGCAATCTTTAATTAACATGCAACTTGATATTTCATTTATCAGTTATACATTTTAGAAAATGATTCTTTCTGCCTCTGCAGAGTATCTGTGTCATTTGGAATTCTTTTAATCTTATTGCAGATGAAGGATGGCTGGATAGATGGATGGAAATTAGAAATGTTTAAAGGTATTTTTTCCAAACAATTTACCCACAAAACATCACAAACAATGCATCTTTAAAAAATTGTTCAAGTTAGCTTCTTAATTTTTTAGCATTTCTGAAAAAATGTACATCTCCAAGATATATTAATAAGTTTTTTCTTATTGCTATTGATTAAGCTCTCCAACTTAATTGACCGTGTGTGTGTGTGTGTGTGTGTGTGTGTGTACTTTGGCAGTATATCTTCATTCAAGCATTTTTCATGAAATAATATTATGTCTATTTATTTTTATAATAATCCTTTCTAGTTCTCTAATTACCTTCTTGACGCTAAGTTGAAATACATCCAAAAAGGTGGTGTATTTTTTCTTAACTTAAGTACTTTAGTTCTAATTCAAGATCATCCTCAGGGGAGAATTGTAAAGACAAATTTAATACAATGGTAATTGTTGTGATAGCAATTTGCACAAATGTGGTCTTCTATAATTATTCTAAAATTAACCATAGTGTATTTAAATATCTTGAAATTTTCTTCCATCTGCCATTGCCTGATATTTATATTTTATAGACATAAAAAGAGATTCAAAACAGACATTGTGTATACTCAAGCGAGATAAGACTTTTAAAGAAGAAATAGAACCAAATAAATATTAGACATTCATAATAAAAGATACTATCAGTGTATGCACGTCTATGTTAGATGAAGAAAGAAAGAGATGTAGGGGGGATATTCTACACTTAATTAAGTCCAACCAAGCTTTTTATGTAAAGAATTTCAATAGAGACTGGATTATGTACCAAAAAATGAAGAGTTGGATTACAAAATAACCAAGACAAAAATATAATTATCCACATACATAAAAGCTTCTCTCTCTCTCTTTCTCTTTCTCTCTCTCTCTCTCTCTCTATATATATATATTTTTTTTTTTTTTTTTTTTTTTTTTTTTTTTTTTTTTTTTTTTTTTTTAATCATTTCACCCCGAGCAAGGCAGAAACGCCACTGATGTGCAGGGGGTTACATAAGTGTAGAAAGATTAATTAGAAAAGAGTGAGGAGTACAAGCTAGTTAGAAAGGAACAATAGAAAACTGAGAAAGCAGGTGCAATGACAGGTACATGGGCGGAGAGAAAGGGAAGCTTATACAGGGGAGGGGAGAGAGAGCTAGAGGCCAGTGGTTAGTAGGTGAGTATTAACTTTGCTTTTAAATTTCTGGAGGTCGTAGCCGTCAGGAAAGCAAGAATACGGGAGTGAGTTCCACAGGCGGGAAGTGCGAGAGAGGAAGCTGCAGGAGTAGAATTGTCGTCTGCGTTTGGCTAACCTGACTGTGAATGGGTGGGACCCAGTTGCCAGTCTGGTTGAACGGGTAAACACCTGTTGAGGAGGCATCAGTGACTTAAGCTCATCCGAGCAGAAGCCATGAAAGTATTTATAGAAGAGACAGAGGGAGGCCACATTTCGACGATGGGAAAGTGGCTGCAGACGAGTCGCCAGATCAGTACCTATCACATTACAGACTCTCCTTTGGAGCTTGTCAAGAACACTGAGGAGAACGGCAGGGGCACCTGACCATAAATGGCAGCAGTACTCCATGCACGGACGGATGGTTGACTTGTATATATGCAGGATGGATTCAGGTGGAAAAAACATCCTGGATCGACATAGTGACCCAATCTTCTTAGCAGTAGATTTTGCTATGGATTCAATATAGTGCTTCCATTTGAGGTCTGAGGACAGGGTAAGTCCGAGGAGGCGTAGTGTATTACTCTCCGGGAGAATCATCTGGTCCATGCTTATGGGAGGAAGAAGAGGTTGCCTGTGATGGTTGACAGACAACAGCTTGGTCTTAGAGGAATTAAAGTTGACAAGCCACTTCTTGCCCCAGTTCACCACAGAGTGTAGATCCCGCTCAAGGTCAGCAGCGAGATTATGTCTGTCCGCCACGACAGGTTTCTTACTGGAGCGGGGAGTATATTGTAGTGTCATCTGCGTATATGCCTACTTGGGACCTGATCTCATCTGGGAGGTCGTTGATGAAAATAAGGAAGAGCGTTGGGCCCAGGATAGAGCCTTGTGGGACACCAGCATTCGTGCTGTAGGACGAAGAGGCACGCCCATTCAGAACGACCTTCATTTTGCGGTTATTTAAGAAAGATTGGATTAGGTCAAGCAGGCGACCGGTAATACCATAACCGCGTAGTTTGCATAGGAGGCCAGGGTGCCAAACCCTGTCGAAAGCCTTGGAGATATCCAGAGCAACCGCGCGAGCCTCGTCAGACTCATCAAGGGCCTGTAGCATGTACTCCGTTACAGTAGTTAGCAGGTCGGCTGTGGACCTGTCAAATCGGAATCCATATTGCCTGTCGGAGAACAGCTTGTGGGCGGTGAGATGATGAACTATTTCAGCATTTATTATAGCCTCGAACACTTTCCCGAATATTGGTAGGAGACTGATAGGGCGATAGTTGGATGGGTCCGAGGGTTCACCACAATTCTTAAAGACAGGAACGACTGAGGAGAATTTCCAGCATGCAGGAAAGCAGGAAGCAGAAAGGCAGTAGTTAAACAGTTTAGAGAGGACAGGGGAAAGTTCAGGGGCACACCTCTTAAGGACTATCACCGGGATTCCATCGTCTCCACACGCCTTATGGGGGTCGAGTTTTGAAATTACTCTGGATACTATTGTCGGGGTAATATACACGTCATGCAGTTTGGCCTCAGTTCTAATAGGGAAGTCGGGTGGGTGCACTCCGGACGAGTCGAGTGTGGAGTTGGATGAGAATCTGCGGGCAAAGCACTCAGCTTTCTCAGCAGATGACGTGAGAACGTCAAATCCATGGATTAAAGGAGGTATTGAGGATTTCCTATTGTTGAGCACTCGTTTACAAATCCTCCAATAGTCCTTGGAGCCGAACTTGCGGTCAGCTATGTGCTGTCGCATTCTCTCCGCAAACAACTGTTTGGCGTCATTTAGAGTTCTCTTGCACTCACTGCGAGCGGATGTGAACAGGCGCCTATTGTGAACAGTTGGCTGTCTCTGGAATAGATGGAAGTAATGGTTCCTGTGGGCAATGGCGGCTGAGCAGGCTGGAGAGAACCACGGAGGGGAATGAGGTTTTAAGCAATACTTCCTGGTGGGTATGAAGGCATCAATGCCAGCTTTCACCCATGACGAGACCTCAGAGGCACAGTCATCAACTGATAGGTCAAACACTTTTCCCCAAGGGACGTCGCAGAGGAAATCGCGAAAGGCTTCCCAGTCAGCTTTTTGGTAGAGGTAGGAGGTTCTATGAGTAGGGGGATCCTGGGGGGAGTGAGATTGGAAAGAAATACTGAGGGAGACTACAGCGTGGTCGGAGTTGCCGAGAGGGCAAAGCTGCGAGACTTGACAGGCGTCGGGCGCAGAGGTGAAACATATATCTAGCAGTGAGGAATGACCCGAGGGTGTGCTTGGGAAGCGAGTGGGGAAGTCCACCCCACTTGCGTAAGGGATTGGGAAATAGCAAAGTTCATGGCGTGAGTGCCCGCCGAATCAGTAACAGCGTTTTCAAGCCACTCAGAGTGATGGGCATTGAGGTCTCCAAATACAAATATGTGGGCAAATGGGTGATAGGTAATAGCCTTATCTATGTCGTCGGCAATGCTATCTAGTAGGGAGCAGTCAGGAGAGGAGGGAGAACGGTAAAGGAAGAATAGGTAGCTAACCGAACTGAGGAGAGACAAGCGGAGACATATGTATCGGTGGTCAGTAGATTCGAGTGAAGTCACCCTAGTTATGGGGAGGTGTTCGCTGACATAAACACCCAGCCCATGCATGTGGACAGTAGAATCCTTCCTTAAAAGGGGAAGATAACCAGGGATGAAGAGGTCAGAGGAGGGAATAGTTGAGTTGAGGTTAGTTTCGCAGAGCGCGAGGATGTCAGGGGACTTTTCATGCAGGAACGCTTCTACACTAGCAAAGTTAGTACGAATGCCTCGGATATTAGTGAAGGAGAGGTTAATGGGCTTAGGTGGTTTGGATTTAGCTGGTTTAGGGTCATTTCTGTTTTGTCTTGTCATGTTTTTGGTTTATAGAAAGGGACCTAGGGTAGAGGATACAGGCGGTCATTACCCACGATCTGAGCTGGGAGGGGGACTGGCTAGGGCTGCAACAAGGTGTGGCCTCGGGGTTGCCCACCGAAAGCGCTTGCAGGGACACCTATCCATGCGCGACATGGCACTACAAGAACCCCGATATTATACAACTGTTGATCAGAGCAGCCGCTCTTGACACTACGCAAGAGTTAGGGCTCCTAACTACCAGTCGGAAGCAGCAACCAGGAAACTGCCAACCCGGTACCCTCACAGTGATGAGCCATTGCCACCAACCGGCCAGATCGCAGGAAACTCACGGAAGCACCAGTACCAAGGTCTGAAGAGAGAGAAGTGAAAACCGGAAACCACATCCTAAACAGGAAACAAGGAACGAGCCTCTACTCCAGTTCAATAGACGTGGGAGGAGTATAGACCGGGCGATAGTGTGACCTATCTACTCCTATTAAAAAAAAAAAAAATCGAACACGAACAATCCTTTGAAAAAAAAAAAAAAAAAAAAAAAACACAAACTTACAAAAGTGGAGAAAGAAAATCTATGACAAAGTGAGGAAAAAAATGTTGTGACATGTTTTGTTCTTTAAAACTTCATCAGTCTAAAGTGATGCTTATGTTGCTGTGATTACACATGCCCATGAAAGAGAGGGGACACAAACATTTTAAATACAAATGAAATTTTTTTTTAAATCCATGTTTTGGGTATATAGTCTGGCTGATTTAATTTAGTTTCTTTTTCTTTATGTGTTTATCACTTTTTTTATTAAATAGCCCACACTGTTATAATAGATTTGTCATGTGATTAAAGCACATTCTATACATTTGTGTATAGATTATCTACAGATCTTCTATTATGACAATGTGCAATATTTAATAACAAAAGTGATAAAACAGAAAAAGAAAATAATTAAATCAGTTTGCCTGAAAACATTAAAAAAAAATTTTTTTTAAATTTAAATTTAAAATTTCTGCATCTCGTCCCATTCGTCAACACAAGCATAACTTTCATCTGACAAAATTCTAAGAATGAAGCATCACATAAAATTTTTCCCACTTTGTCATAGATTTTCCTAAAATTCTAAAATTGTTCTTGATTTTATATATATATATATATATATATATATATATATATGATTAAAAACGTGGATACTGAAGTCAACATCCAGAAGCAATAATCTGTTTCATGTTTAAATGCAATCATCAGGCCCAAAGAAAGCATGAAACAGACTGCTATCACTGGCTGTTTACCTCAATGACTACTTCATCTATATGTGTGTGTATGTATGCATGTATGTGTACAGGTTGTGATGGTTAAATTGACATGAATATTATGAGGATATAGAGGATGGATAATGACGGATTTGAGACTTGATGCAAATTAAGATTGTAGTATTCAGGGAATTCTACATTCAGGAGTGTGCTGAACAAAGTAGTGGTCCTTGGGTATAAGTTTTCTCAGTGAAACTTCCTTTTTTATCAATTGAATATGTAAGGGATGACTGAAGCAACACTTTGATTCTAGGTAGATTAGTCAGATATTCTGATCCTCAACAAAAGTATCACTGTCATTTCTGATAGGTATATATATATATATATAACCAGTATCTGGTGCTTTATAAGACAAAGCATGTCATGATTGTTAAAGAGAAGACAACTTGAGAAACAAAATTTTTGCTGACAGAGAAATTTATTGCTGGCAGGATAAAGTATAGAACAGGGTGATATAGGATTTCCAGTATTAAAAAGGTATTTCAACATATACTACACAAAAAATATTCAATAGAGCTATGCTAAGAATTTGTATTAAAAACAAAATAACAGGAGCCCAGTTGGGATAGATATCCAAGATAAGATATAAATATCAAAGCAAAGAAAGAATATTTTGGTATTTTGTATAGTTTTGAGAAGGGTCATTTATAATCAGATTGTTCTTCAGATGAAAATAACCTTTTTTTTCAGATATAAATTAGATAAGGGAAAACTAAAAACAAAAAGAAAAATATTTATTTACACTATTCACTTTGTTCAGACTGTTATCACCATCTTGTGAAACATTGTGAATGTTGCCACATTCACAATGTTTCAGTCATTGAATGCTCTGGTTTTCTTCAGGTGATTGGAATTTCAAACTGAACCTTTTTTATTTTGTTCACTGGGTTAGATTGTTCTAGTTCCAAGATGGATCAGCATCAATTATTTCCATTTAACTCTCATAGTTTTGTTTGCCTCTGCTGTAGCCAGGTATTGAACTTATAACTCTTTAGGTCAAGTCAACCAATAATTTTATCTACTTGGCCATGTGTTCTTAAGAACAAAATATATTTTCTGAAGTTTATTTGTGGCTAGTTGTGTATATTCTTTTGAATTTTTTAATTATGAACAAAAACTCGCAACTAAACTGCAATCATAAACCTAAATTATCAATATATATAGTTTTCAATGATCGAGCTGCCACATAAGTGTGCATCATTTGTTGCTTCACATTGGTATTTTTATTACATCATAAAGTTAGTTCATGAACCAGTAATAATTTTGCCAATTTTACCATGCTTTTGAATATTTACTATACAGGAAGGTGGTGGGAAATTTTTTCATGTGAAAGTAGACAACTCAAAATTGGTTGGAAACCCCTGGTTCAGAATGACCCTTTTCAGGATTTTTAACATCAGTAATATAGATAGTGAGGAATCGTAAATGTTTATGGTTATATGAATTTTTTTACCAGGATGACTCACTGATGGAAAATTGAATAAATGTAGTCATAAAAGAAAACTTTTGTTACAGTATAAGGTGGGCTTTTCTAAGTGGAAATTAATGAGCTGAACTGGAACATATACATCAAGGAAACTTAAAGATAACATTAGACTGTAAAATTTAGTTCTCTCTTTGGCAACTGTGGCTGTATAGATTGCTGAACAAACCAGAAACAGTTCTTAGTGTTTGAAAGGCAAAAAATATCACATTCAAACATTGAAAAACTGTCAGATCATGGACAACACTCTAGTTAAAGTATCTAAATCACAAGCAGAACTCTCACATTGCTATAAAATTTTCTACATCTGACAATCCTAAGTATATAAAAAGGGAATTAATTCTGAAAATCTTGTTTTTAAGCAATCAATATTTGTTTAACAGGATAAGCCATTATCAATTTCAGTATCTATTCCCATCATTATAGGAATGAAAATAATCTATGTTTCTTATTTGTAAATAAAATACTGATCAATTGCAAATACGTTTTTCACTTATAATCATTCATTATATTATTTGAAAAATAAAATTATTTAGTCATTTCTAAGGACTTAATGATTTTTTAAATTTATAATACAACATTATATCTCATTACTACATATATATTATTTTTAATGGATACACATGCTTGAGTAGATATCTGTTTTTAAAGTACAATTTTTATCTTGTGGCCTTGGTTTTAAAGAGAAGGTACCCTTCAATAAGACATGAACATGCATCTCCCTTCTGTAGTGGAATCCACTGTATAGCCTGAGGTCCTTTTAGAAAACTCAACCACAAAAGACTTAATAACTAAGCAGCTGACTTGAACCTTGTTTGGTTGTGAAATCCTTCATGACTGAGTGGTCTAAAAGCACAACAGGCTATACAATGGTTTCCTCTACATATTTTTAGAATCATTTCACCTGAAGCAAAGTACTAAAGCCACTATGATACAAGGGTTTTACTGAGTGTGAAAAAATATTAGAAAAAGAAAAACATTACTAAGAAAAAAGAATAATAAAAAAAAGAAATTAAGAAATCAGAAGATAATAACTGACATTACATTCATTTTTTTTATCAAATTTGCTTGAAAAGCAAGAAGATGAAAGAGAGTTCCACAAGTGAGAAATGTAAGAAAAGAAACTATCAGCACAGAACTTAGTTACATCTAGCAATTTCAACTGTAAAATGCTGAGACCTAGCTGCCAATCTAGTACTGTACTTAAATTTGTAAATTTGAGGTACCAAAGAGGAAAGCTCACAAGAACAATTACCATGAAAATATTTAGATAAAAAACATAGGGAAGCTATATTATGACAGTGGGAAAATAACTGGTCTGTTGGTTGGGTGGTTGTATAATGGCCTATTAACCTCTGAGTTATTTAATATTAAAATCTAAATATTTTGTATGTTATTTGGGGAGGGGGGAATAATAATGGTTTAGTGTTACAAGTTTTACTAATTAACCCATAGCTGGAGCGAGAAAAGTTATTATTTGTACCTTTCTCAAGGATATTTGCATCTAATTGAATATAATGAACCAAACTGGAGCTGAAACTCAACTCTTTCATGAACAATTCCAAGCCATTGTCCATTAAACCATCCACATATCCAAGCTTACAGAACCTGGTATTCCCAAATGGTCACCCATATAGGTACTGACTATGCTCTATGTTGCTTAACTTCAGTGATCATATGGGAACCAATGTTTCAAAATGCTGTAGCTGTAAGCCTGACTGAAACTAAGATGCCAAATCTGGACTGATAATATTTTTGATTCTTCTTTGGTTTTTATCAAGAATCTGTAAAATATATAGCAGAAGCAGATATGGCAATATTCAATGCATGGATGAATAGTTGACATAAGTGTAAGATAGATTATGGCAAAAAAATTGTCTAGTATGACACAGTGAACCAAACTTCCCTTGCAGCAAACCTAGCAATTGATTCATTATAATTTTCCCACTTCACGTCAGCTGAAAATGTTAGTCAGAGAAGGTGCAATGGGCCAATCTCCTAGAGATAGATTCTGGTGAGATAAATTTTCTAGCACAACACAGTGAACCAACTTTCTTAGTTGCAGACCTAGTAATTGATTCAATATAATATTTCCACTTGATATCAGCAGAAAGCATCAGCTTGAGAAGGTGCAACAAGTTAAGGTACTTTTTTCAATGATTTTTATTTGGAAATTATGCGTCATTTTTCTTTTTAATCATAAATTAAATAATATTTTTACCTTTGAATGATTTCCAAATTTACATAGGTGCCAAGACTCAACAAAATCCAGAAAATAAATGAAACTGTGCAGAATTTAGAAAAACATTATGAAAGATTTATTTCCTTTTGTTACAATCCACTATTAGATAGATCTCTCCAGTAAACAAAAAATTCCAATTTGACCCGATTTTGTCTGTTTTGAAACCTGGAAAAAAGTATAAGATGCAGACTTTTGGACACAGTTTTGGATGAAAGAACCTGAATCTTATACACACAGGATTATGGTAACTTGATACAAGCACTGTCATTAATCACATAAACATCTCTATAGACAACCAATAATTGAATTATACAAATGGAACATCTGAATAATGTTTTCAGTTAGTTTTATACTAGTGATTTGTTTTTTTTAATACTATCACATTTCAAGTAATCATAAGTGATGCCATTTCTTATTTCATTACAAAATGCCAAAATACAGTTCATTGTTTGCAAGTTGCATTCATGGCCAGCCAAGGTTGTATGTAATGAAGAGCCTCACTGACAAGAGTTGTGCGACTTGGACTCTGAGATTGGCTGCTGTACAATTTCTTTTTTGCTAATTGCAACAGAGATTGCTTAAACGTTTGTCATATAAATAAAAAAAGGAGAGACAAGAGAAGTCAGAGTCACACTATTATGCCCCTAAAGAAGAGAAAAAAATATGATAAGTATCTGTGTTATATCCATTGGTGGTAAAATTAACCATTTCCACACATTTGGTCAAACACTGTTACTGTCAATATTTGTCTATATTTCTGAGATGAGATATTTACATTATTTACATTGTTCGGAGTGTTGTCCTCATCTTTATTGTTATATTCATGAAGTTTCGGTTGTTGTACACTCTGACTTTCTTCAGATGACTGGAATGTTGAACTGAACCCTTTATTTCAATCACTGGGGTAAATTGTTCTCATTCCATGAGTCATGTCACTTCTTGATGTCTTAGTTATTTCCATTTAACTCAACTCTCTAAGTTTTTTGTTTGCCACTACTGTCACCAGGTATTGAACTCACAACTCATGGAATGAGTACAATCTACCCCATTGATCGAAATAAAGGGTGCAGTTTAAAATTCCAATCACCTGAAAAAGGTCAGAGCACACAACGGACGAAATATTGTGAATATGACAATAAAGATGTGGGAAAGAAAACAATGTTCAGCATTAAAGTAGAGTAAGCCCATCAGTTTGCGTATCTTGGCTTGGCCTTTTATTTTATATATATTTGCAGATCACACAACTTTGGAGGAAGCTAACTCAACTTCAAATCATCCCTAGCAATCCACCATACAATGTTGGCATATATATTACTATTTATTTCATTGGTTTGTGTTTCATTTCAATAAATCATTTCTGTTTTATATCTAACTCATGACAGTTATAACAGGTAGATACAACTTCAATTTGCCTGAAGCATATTACATATTTCATTCATTAATTTTCCTTACTAATTTGCCCTTTGAATTATTTAATAATTCTTTCCAAAAATGTTTACTTTCTTCTAATAAGTCTGTAAAATAGAACCACAGTACATTTATATTTTGATAGTTGTTGGTTTTTTCTTTCTTTTCACTTTGTTTGACTCAAATTGTAATCATTGGGGTTTTGTTTAGTACAGGAAGACTGTTTTTCATGAAGCAAGAGTAATTTTATTGAATTCCCTTAATAATTATTTTTAATTAATTTATAAATAAAAGTAGAGTTGGCACATGATTTTGCGTGTCTTGGTTTTTTAAAATAATGTCGAATACAAGAGGTTGAAGGAGGCTTGATTTAACTTCACAACATTCCCAGCATGGCAGTGAAAGAAGAAAACATCAGTAGATATAATTATAAAATGAAAATGAAAATGCAATGAGCATCTGAAATAAATTACCTAATTTACATTAAGCAAAATACAGAATGAAAATCATTTAAAAGCATTTGCAAGTCTCCATAAACATGATTTATAGAAAGAAATATGTATTTTTCAATAGGTCCCCTTTAAGGTCTATACATTTCTTCCAGGATTTCCAATAAACTCTTTAACAGAATATTTTTTAACATTTTCCTAAGTGATTTTATTAAAATATTTAGCATTCTTATACAAATGTTGGTAGTAAAAATATGATCTATTATCAAACTCTTTACCTCTATCCTCTAATTTACTTGCATACTTCTAAATTGTGATAATTGGAAATATTATTCCTTAAAGTTAAACCTTCATCAATATATAATTGCTTATTTGCTAATTTTCTGATATGGACTTGATAACAACCTGACAGAAAATGAAAATAACATGTCATTTAGATAACTAATTGGCAACAAGACCTCATCAGTTTACAGTTGAATTGACTAGATGTAACTGTAAGTTCTATGCTGACAGGTTTTATTTGCATTTCTCACTTGTGGAACTCCCTTCCAGCTTAATCCTTAGCAACTAAATTTGATCATCAAAAATTTAAATGCAATGTCAGTTGCTATCTACTGTCTTCCTGATTACTCTTCTATTATTCCCACTCTTTATGTTTTCTAATTCTTTCACACCCAGTAACTGCTCTGTTTGTGTCTTAGTGGCTTTACTGCTTTGTTTTGGTTGAATTTGATTAATATATATATATATCTGAATGGTAGCTGTCTTTTTCACACTATATTATAATTAAAAGAAACTGTTAGATAATGCTTATGGTGACTATAAGCATTATCTAACAGTTTCTTTTAACACACTTCCCATTTGAGGAACTTGTGGTGATACCGACCAAGCAAAAACAAGGGACCGGATGTTTGCTCTATACTGACCAGAAAGCAAATGAACAAAAAATTGTCTCTGCGCAGGTGTATTTGCGCAGATGTTCCGGATGAAAAATAAAAATTAATCAAATATCAAATTTCCATTTCACAAGTCTACACGAATTTTATTTACCAGCCAATGGGAAGCCCAGAATCAAATACAAGTATGAAATTCCAAACAAGCTGTTTTGATCCAAAAAGCAGATATGAAAAGCGGAGACACAAAGCATCGTCAGACAGACTGATGCAGAGACCAAGGAGAAGAATGTAATTAATATCCCCTTGACTTAAGTCGAGCAGCTGCTACATTCACCTCCCTTCACCTCGAATCATTTCTTCACTATCTCAAAAGTACTTACTGACCTCAGGAGTGACTACTTCAAAGACATTCCTCACATACCTCCGATCCCCACATTCCGAAGCCTTTTATCTCTCTCAGCTCATTATTTGCCATGAACATTCTAACTTCCATTGGATCTTTATTTCAAGTATTGCTTTAATTGTAAAACATTAATTGCTATGTGTATATATATAAATGTTATTTTCAACTCAATTTGCTTTTCTTGATTTTATAATCATTTTATGACTTATAGTGGGTTATCTACCACAAGGCCAAATTCTGTTAACCTGCAACAGTATATAATTACCTTTCACTAGAACGGAATTCCACTACTACTACTAATACAAAAGGAATAGATAAGAGAAACAACCCTCTATAAACTCTCTTCCAGCTTCACTTTACCAATTAACTAAAGAGTTCAAAAATTTAAATGCAATGTCAATCACAATCTACAGTCATCCTTATTACTTTTCTTTTCAGTTTGCTCCTTAGTAATGTTTCTATTTACTAATTTTTAAACACCTAGTTACCCTTTGTGTCTTAGTGACTTAACTGCTTTGCTTGGGGTGTACTAGATTAAAAAAAAATTATTTAATTAAAAATAATTAACCCTGCAAATTGTATTTTGATCTACTTTTAAAAACTGATTTTTAATTTTTACCTCTTTTTAGCATTTTTATTTTATGCTTTGATATTCTTGAAGCTTTTGTGCTTCTGAAGTGTGGCATAAAAAAGACAAGGAAACCTTAGTTTCAATATTTAATTCTAATCACAAAATGTTCTCTCAACAGTACCTGCCTTTTTAGCATAAAACAATTGTTGTTAAAGACTTTATATTTATTAATTTATTTTTATTAGTTAATTATTATTATTATTAAAAAATTTTGAAATATCATTATTGTCATTATTAGGGATAATAATAATTAAGGTTTTTCCTTCATTTTTTATCATCTTAACATTGTTAATGTTATCACACTTGATAGTCATATTATTGTCATAAACCCAAAGATTATTATTTATAAGATGAAGATATTATTATTGCTGTAGGAATTAATATAAAAATCTAACGATTCAATTCTTCTAGTGAAATTTGAGAATGGTCACCTGAAAGTTCAATCCAATGTCATGTTATGGCCTGGATTAGAAATGTGGCATTCTAGATTTGACATCCTCAAAGATTAACAGTGTATATCTAATCCCTTCTCCCATCCACAAAATGTTTTCCTTCTTCCTACCCCCACGATTCCTTTCATCTAATAAATCTAACCCATTCATTTTTGTAAAAATTTTGGTCTAAAGAGCTAGTTTTATTTTTTGTAAAATATCCCTGAAATGAATTTGAAAATACGTTCAATTTATTTTAAATATATATATATATATATATATATATATATATATATATATATATATATATATAGTTTTAGTGTAAAGAATTTGTCACTTTAACTGAGCAGTTTTATGAGGACATCATTATGGTGCCTTCACTCATCAGGGCTGGGTTTTTCTGCTGTTGAATCCCAGTCCTCTTTCTTATTTATTCCTTATAAATACTCATCTTACTTGTTTCTATTTCATCATAATTCAGTCATTATACTCTTGGGCCTTCTTGAGGTGCATGATTTATCCAGTTACTATTATTTTCTCAAAAATAGAGGTGTACTGTTCTCATCCTTTGTTTGTTTGCTTACTCTTGGCCAAATCTGTCATCCTTTCTTAGGATATCATATTTTATAATTGCTATCTTTTCTGCCAATTTATTTTCTCAACTAATGACAATGAGCATTTAACTACCAATGTATTATCTACTAAGTCAATTCTATAGAATATCTCTAGGAAAAAAATGGAACAAAATCAATAAATAAAAAAATAATAATGAATACAAAAAATATTTTTCCATGATGTAAATTTTCAAAAAACCAAAAAGGGATTCTGTTCACATGCACAATTTTATGACCCCACTTCTGGAAAGGACATAATCTCCTCTTGCCTTCAATATGTGAACTACACAATAATAGGGAAATGTTAATCATCTCCGTCCACTGAGGACTAAAGTTTTTCCACCTGCCAATGACATTGCTGGACATGTCTTCCCAACTCAGTAAGAAGCTTTACCAATTTGTATCCCATGAATTATTTCAGGACCAAACAGAAAAACAGACATACTCAAGAGACCTTTTAACTCTATTTAAATACTGTAAACATAAAAGGAATAAACATCTATAACAAAAACTCACTTTTTTTGTATGCTTCTTTAATCTTCATTATTTAGATATTGAACAGTGAACACGCACCTTCACATAAAAATACATACAAAACCCGCAACCTTGATGATATTCAAATATCCAGGTAGTGCCATTTTTGAAGCCTTGTATATTATTTATTTCCTTGTCTGTTGATACATCTGCAGAAGGATACAGTCACTGAAACTTATTAATAAAAACAACCAAGATAAAGATCCAAGTTGCTTCCAAAAAATCATTGTATAATATCAACACTTTGTTAAAAAGGCACAGGCAATACTGTTCTGATCGCTGTGAAGGTCAAGTTTTCTTTGTAATATCAACATCTTTAATTCTCAAGTGTTCATTCACTACAGATTAAGCAGAGCATTACCCAAAGATTAAGTGGGAGTTTGATAGAATCTCTTTAGATTGATATAATCTGAACAAAGAGCTGATCAATGTAATTGGAAAAGAAAAGACAAGGTGGAGAAATAAAATGAAAAGTTTTTAATAAAAATTTTTCTATAATAGAGGCTTTTTAAAATAAATAAGATAACCTTAAGATTAAGTTTGCTTATATTGTTTACTACCCTAGTCATTTGACCAAAGATGCTTATTGATTGTTAATACATTTTACATACTATTCTTCATAAATATACTAAAATTCTATAGAGAAATTGCAAATTTACAATTTAAAGGCAATTTTTTACATTCCCCTTAGAATTTTACACAAAATTAATAAAATGCATTAAGATATAACAAGATATAAGGGCTATAATAGGTATTTATATCATTGTTCTAATAGATATTTAAAAAAATTCAGCTTAGACTAGGATGATGCCAAATGGAGGAAATAGAGTTTAGAAAGATTGTATTACTCCATTCATCTTACTGGCTATCTTGAAAATCAGCATTAAAATTCTGTTTGTTTACCTAATTTTGATTTATCAACCACAGGTACAAATAGGAAATGCACAATTGTGTCGGCAAGGAGGCAGATCATTATTGTTATTAAATCCAAGTTTGTTTTGCATTTTTACTGTTAAAATGTTTGGGTATTTTACAGCTAAAATTTTTCTTGTATTTTTTTGTAAAATTCTGTCCCATCAGAAAAGAAAATATTCCCTTCTCTATTGGATTATATTCAAATTCTGGGAATGTCAACATTTCAAAAAAGTAAAAAAATCTATTACAATACGAAACCTACTTTGAATATTTCCATTATATTTCATTTTATTAGATTCTGACATCATAAATTATAAATAAAAGAAAATTGTCAAATTTATTTCTTCAGCATTAATCAAGTGTTGATCTTGACAAAAGATGCAACCTTTTTATCCATGGAATAGTTTTTATTTCTCAGGGAACTTCTGCACAGAAATTATTATATGCCATTAGTAATATCTATCTATTATATTTTTATCATAGTTCATGTGTGTGATAATAAAATAATCACTCCCCATCTCCCATCACACTTGTAACTATCCATTACAATAAATATAATGTTTTTAGCGCTAAAACTGAATTAGTCTAATGAAGCTTTAACTCAGTGTTTTTTATTATATCACAATGTAGTAAACATATACAATGATACATGAATCTACCACATACAGATCCTGTCTACTAACCAGTGATGGAATTTTCACACTTGCACCATATAGATGTCGCTAAATACACTCCTTATGATTATTATGTTAAATAATATAAGAGGTTGAAGCCTTTATTATAATAACCATGGATTTTCCAAGAATATGCCACACATGTATAGTAAAATTACAAATATAAAATTAAACAAAATAACAAATAAATTGCATTAGCCTATTTATAATTGTTTCTCATGGAACCCCTGGTAACCTCTTGTGAAACACTGGGGAACATCAGTTGAGAAACATTAGTTTAAAATATTATCTTAAAATACCAATGCTCAAATCTTTAAATAAACATAAAAACAGCTGATAGAAAGTTATCTGAAGTTTTGAGATTTTCATTGGATGACACATTATTCACAGTAGCCTTTTCATTTTTGTTTTCAGCTACTATGTATATCTGTTAGTCTTTATATATTACTAAATACATTTACTTTACTTTTTTTACCTCTTGTATAGGAACACCACAGCTTTTGACACTCAGTTCCAATGGAAAAGTTTTAAAAAAAACAAGCATCAAATAACTTTTAAAGAGCATTGGATGTGACATACATTACAGTAATATCCAAAACCATAATAACCAGAATATGATAAAAACAAAAAAAAAAAGTGAAGCTAAAGATGCAAATAATGTTAAAAATTATATCATGACAAGAGCGAAGGTTTTGTTTTATTTAAATTCTATAAAAGACTTTATTTAAGTAAAAAAGAAATACATCATTTGTTATCAGGACATTTCTTGCCTGACATATTTCACAGCAGAATGAATTTATGACTAGAACTGTCTTTTCTAAGTATTCAGGTGCCATGTTGAAAAGGGCAAATATATTTTCACAGCCTCCAGCTTAGTAAGAAAGACCTTTTGATTTTAGATAGAGAAAGACATTATAATTATTTTGTTACCTAGCTTCATATTCTGGATAGTAAAGTTTACAAATTTTTAGCAATATCAATGGTTTTAGAAAACACAGACCAAATAGAGGGATAATAAAAAAAATAACAAAATATAAAGAAAACATAAACAGAAATAAACAAAAACATTAAAAATGTTTGCTGTCCTTCTTTAGAACAAAAAGGTTAATAGTAAATTCACTAAAAGTTTTATGCACCTATCAATTAAACATTGTAAAACACTCATTTTTGGTCATTTGATCAGATTTTGATCAGGCCAAAAACTTTCCCTTAAAATAATTCTGTCATCAATATTTTTTTAAAGTGTTTGATAAAGTACATCACAAAGAACAGTTGGAACTGCTAGGCAAGGATATTAGAATAATCCAGAACTTATACTGTCAGCAAACTTCCTGCATATGGATAGAAAATGAGTTTAATAAATATACAAAAATAGAAAATGGCATAAGACACAGATGTCTTTTTTCACTGGTCTTATTCAACCTGTACAGTGAGGTGATCCTGATAGAATTAGAAATCCTACCAGGATTCATTATTTGCAGCCATGGTCTT
Source organism: Ascarosepion bandense (assembly GCA_037127315.1). Classification (NCBI taxonomy): domain Eukaryota; kingdom Metazoa; phylum Mollusca; class Cephalopoda; order Sepiida; family Sepiidae; genus Ascarosepion; species Ascarosepion bandense. Next base: position 4,052,517 of record JBBBDQ010000563.1, on the reverse strand, counting down.
AAAATATGCAGATGACAATGTTGATAACAAACAAAGAAAGGAAACTACAAGATAGTAAAGGAAAGTGAAAAGAAAGGACTAAACATCAATTGCAAGATAGAATGCATAGTTGTTAGCAAAAGGGTGAGCCCCACATGAAAACTGAACTATTTTTGTCCTTGACCCATATATATGCCTATGGTCATCCTACATAAAAAAAAAAATTGATACATTCAGCCATCAGATGAGTAAAGGATCAGAGTAAAGTATCTGCATATTTTCTTAGCATTTGTACTTAGAATCAGAGTGAAATATCAATGTGCTCTATGAAAAACAATACAAATAAAAAATACAGATCCATATAACTTTTTACATATGTGATTAATATATTTTATATACATGAATAATATAAATATTTTTTCAGTTGTATATTTTCTTACAGTCATAGACATCTTTATATTTTAATATTGCTTTCATGAATGTAATTTGGAGCATTTGGAGTTTATCTGAAGTTTCCACAAAACACTCAAATTCTACAGCTGCCATTAGCACAATACCAAATAATAATGATCAATATATAAGGTTTGTGTCTTAACAAATTCTACTTCATTCATGTTAAAGGGTATTTATTTAGAGGAACACTCCTGAATTTTCATAAATATATGAATGAGAATGAAAAAAAGTTCCCCAATGTTATTATGAAACAATATGTTGGCTTTTTTATAGATCCTGCTTTTTTTACAAATAAAGTGTATTCAAAATATAAACCATAGTAAAAGAAAAAAATCAAGATTTTTTATATATTCTCCATACCCTAAAACCTTTTGACTGAAAGCTAATTCTATGGTTGTTACACCTCAAGAGATGGGATAGGTCCCCACCACAACATTGCATTTTCTTTTTTTTTTACTTGCTTGCTTGTTACCATCTAAACAATTTCTCTCTACATCAGTTCTCCTGAAAAAGCAACAGAAAATCACAGTATGTCTCTTAGTGCTTCCTCTACCAAAACAAACTGTGATCGATTTTTTTTTCTCTCCCTCAGGTTAAGTAACATAGAAATAAGAAGCATTGTGCATTTCATGTTCAGGCTTTTAGACTTAGTTATGACTTTTCCAAGCTGAAATCTCTCTCTGTATGATCAAAGTGCAATATATGGAAACAGTGGAAGATGAAAAACATGACCACACCAATGAGTTGTTTACTTGACATACCCATATTCAGAAGCAATATAGCTTCTTCCTTTTTTCACCCCCCCCCCAACACCCAGCATGCATCATAATATACAAGTGATATAATTAACATAGTGGCACTCACCCCTGGGAAGACATGTCGCATGCTGGTGTTTTTATTCACAAAAGACTATTATGTTGAAAAATCTCCAAAAATATGCTTTTCTCAGTAAAAATTCTAAGAATATTAATTTATAATATGCTTTTATAATCATGTCCATACCATCAAACCAAGCATGGCCTTAGCTCATACAGTTCTTGTTTTCTTCCTCATATTATCCTCATAGGCTTTGAATGTTCTTTTTAAATAGTGTATTTGCCAATCTTTTGCCCCTAATAATCCTATTACTACTCTGTATCCAATAGACAAGTATTATGAATAGGAGGTCAAATAGTATATGATGAAATGTATTAAAATGTTTTGGTTTTCAAAAACCAACACTTTTAAAGCAGAGATGCTTCTCATGTACATCCATTCTGTTAATCTTGTAGACACTCCTGCAGAATACAAAGCCATAGCCTCACTCCATAAGATGTTGTAGCTGTGGCTTATGTTGCAAGTAAGTTTTAACAGGGTGAAGTTGCGACATTTCACCAACCATTTTTTAGTTTTTTACTTCTCTTAGACTGGTTGCCAACCACAGCTAGAAAGCCCAGTCTTTGCTGCTGTAGAAGAAGATGGGTTTATACCTTTCCTAAATGCAAACAATAGCCTCTACTAGAATTTGAACTCAATTTGCCAATCTCATTTTCTAACCAATAAACACTATGTAACACACATGCCCATGCATTCCCTATACAGATTGGTAACTGCAATGAGGTATAAAAGTTGTTTGTTTTAATCTAAGAGAATGACTAAAAATCCCTCATTCATAAAATTATTGACAAATCCTACAGATGCATGCTGAGATTTCTTGTTAGTCAATAAAAATGAACATTTCTTGATCATTCCCACAACTTTATTCTTCATTGTCTTGAAGTCAGAATACTATAACCACTTGACTGTATTCCATTTTTCATATAAACACTGATTTTTTTTTTTACTGATTTATAATTACTTTACTTTATTATGGTCTTGTGATTGCCTTGTATTACATCATTCATTTCTCGTACTATTTTTCCGTTTTATTTTATTACTTTAATCATTTCACTCCCAGCAAGGCAATAATGTCACTAGGACGTAAGTGAATATTGAGAGTGAAACAGAATGAGAAAACATTAGTGAGAAGAAAATAAAATAAAATAAAAATAAAGTCAGACAGAAAATAATGATTAACATATTTTTAATTTTTGAAGATTATGGTTGGCAGGGAAGCAAGAAATTGGGAGTTCCCAAGGTAAGAAGTGTGAGAAAAGAACCTAAAAGTATAGAACATATGGTTGCATCTCTAGCTAGTTCAACAATAAAAGGGTGAAAGCTAGTGGATAATCTAGTAGTACACTTAAAGGTCATCAGAACAACTGTCATGAGAATATTTGTAGAAGCCATATTACAGTGGTGAAAAAGTGACTCGAGATGATGTACCAGGTCAGAATTAAATATATTTCAGACACTTCTTTAAATTTTGTCAAGAATCTCAAGATATATAGAAGGAGTACCAAAGCAGATATGGTAGCAATATTAAATGCATGTACCAAAGGCAGATTTATAAATGTGCATGATGGGTTCTGATGAGAAAAATTGATATGACACAGTTAAACAACTTTCCTAGCAGTAGACCTTGTAACTGATTCAATATAATCATTCCACTTCATGTCACTGAAAAACATGAGCTAAAGAATGTACACAGTGATGCTCTCCTGGAGTTTAGTACCAGCCATGCTGATGGTAAGAAGAAAATATTTCTATAGTGGTTAACTGAAATCAGTTTTGCTTTGTATTCATTAAAACTTACAGACTATTTCTTGTCCCAGTTAACTACTGATTGAAGGTCCTGTTTCAGAGCAGTTACAAGTTTTAATTTGTCAGATGTGTCAGACTTGCTATTAAAACAGAAGTAAATAGTCATGTCATCAGTAAAAATATCTACTTGGGAACTGATGACCTTAGGAATGTCACTGATGAAAATAAGAAACCATGTAGATCCAAGGATAGAGCCTTCTTATTATTGTTGTCATTGGGAATTTTATAAGTTCAACTTAAAAACAAACAAACAAAAAAAACAATAAAATTAACTGAACTGGCAGGATTTGTCAGTGGCGGCCACAATCTTAAAAATATAAGATATGCAAATGACAATGCTGATAGCAGATATGGAAAGAAAACTACAAAACCTCCTACAGAATGTAGTGAAAGAAAGCAAGAATAAAGGACTAAAAATAAACTACAAGAAAACTAAATACATGAGATGGAGCCCAAAATGCACTTAAAGATCAAGCAGGCACAGAAATCTAAATACCCAGGAAGTGCTCTAACAGAGCATGGAAAGTGCAACACTGAAATCTGAAGGTGTATTGGGATGACCAAGGACACATTCTAAAAGCTAAGCAGAGTATTGAGAGACAGAAATATTTTGCTGGAAACAAAAGTATTGAAATGTTATGTGATATCTGTCCTCTTATATGGCAGCAAATGCTGGACAATCTTCCCAAGAATGAAGGAAAGACTAGAAGCAACAGAAACGTGGTTCTACAGAAGGATTCTGAGGATAGCATAACCATGGGCAATAACAAGGTTTTGGAGAGAATGGAAACAAAAAAGAAACATATTTAACATCAGGAAGGGACAGTTGAAGTTTCTGGGAAATGTAATGAGAAAGAAAAGTTTGAAAAATCTGATATTCACAGAGCAGATAGAGAAAAAAAGAAATATGAGAAAACAGCTCAAGACATACTTGATGGGCTTAAGCAAATGGATGACAGAGCAGGATTTGAGAGAAATAACAAGTTAAAATATATTAAGAGCTACAAGGGACAGGAAAATGTTGAGAGCCATGATTGCCTATGTCCTTAAGGGACACAAGAAGAAAGAAAAAGACATGTAAAAAGTTAGGTTGGCCTGATTAAAGATAAGTTTAAAAATGAGACAACAATGCAGGCTGCAAATAAATTCCTATAAAGAAATTATGATCAGTATTTTTCCAGTTTAAATGAGATGAGAAGACCTTTAAACATTTATTAAGATTAGCTTCATTTAGCATAAAGCTATGAGCACAGAAAACTACTGTGATTGAACTTACTACAGTAGCAACAGTGTGTATGACAAGCTTGCAAACTTCATGATGCTGCATCCTTAATATTAAGATATCAAATAAACTGGGTTTGAAAATTCTTCATTCAAAATCATTAATATAATGCATTTTTATGGCTGGCTAATGTTGCCTGAACTCTTCTGATAAAATCTTTTTTATTATTCTTCAAATTATTAAAACTAGTATCTTCATCTTTGTTGTTTTTATCACATTTCTTAACCTTTCTTATGAAAAGTCTGCATCTTGTAGTTTTTGACTATCATACAGTACATTTCACCTACTCAAAAGGAAGACTTGACTTTATAAGATGAAAAACTGTTTCTATATTTGGAAAAAAAAAGTACTTAATGATCGCCAAGGTCTACTAAATGTAATATACAATGCACCAAGTCTTTCATAAACACGTCTTTAGTGGGGTTCATAAATGAAAGATGACCTAATGTAATGTTATGCATGCCAAATTTGAACATTCTCATTTCCCTTTCAGACAAATTCAGAACATTTACCTGGCAGCTTCCAATCTGACACAGGAACTGAAAAGCTGCCAGCAACAGACACTGAGAGATAACAAGTTTCTTGAAAGTGGCCAGGTGAGATAATGGGCAGCTCAACACAGACCCCACAGATATGTACACATTAATGTTCACCATATTGTTTATGATGGCCATGAGATTAACAGCAATAAGAGCCATGTCAGGCCACACCACACCTCTTCTATCAGAGCATCAGGATCAATATAAATAAATATAAGAACAGAAATTATGAAGACAGATGTTTGAAATTGCATTTAAATTTTTGACGATCGTGCTTGACTAGAAAGCAAGAAATTGAAAAAGAGTTCCACAAGTGAAAAGTGCAAGAAAAGAAACTGTTACCATAGAACTTACGGTAACATCTAGCCATTTCAACTGTAAAATGATGAGACCTTGCCACCAATCCCACTTAAATTTATTGAGGAGAGTTCATCAGAACAGTTACCATGAAAGCATTTATAAAAATAAAAAAAATGAAAAAAATGTAAAAAAAAAAAAAAGCACAGGGACAGGGAAGCTATATTATGGCAATAAGAAAATGACTGAAGATGAGATATCAGGTCAGGACATTGCAGATTCTTCTTTGAATTTTATCAAAGATCACTAAATATGTAGAAGTACCAAACCATATGTGGCAGTAATATTTTAAGTATGAACAAATGGTAGACTTCTATCTCCTGATTTAAACCCCTCAGATTACTATATCTTAGGCATTATCAAGAAGAAGACCCCTACAAAACTAAGAACTTATTGAAGGCTATCATCATTGACAAAATGGCCATATGATTGAGAAACACTTGATCTAGATACGTAGTTGCTTCCCAGAGTGCATCAAAGCCATTCTAGAGACACAGGGTTATTCTATTGAATAAAGTTTTTTTCTTGTTTTTCAAAGATGAACATGTGTACACAGTTTTTAAGGGTTTTTTTTATTCATTTCATCAACTGTTCTTACAGATTTTCTTTTATGAGGACTATGAGAGTGAAGCAATTGTCTGTAGTGATTAATATCCCAAGTTTCTACACACTTAGTCCCCATGAAAGAAAAAATTGTAAAACTCAGGGAGAAATAACCCAGACATTTGACACATATGCACATACACACACACAAATACACACACAAAAAAGAGAAAAAAATATACCTAACACTAATAACTAGGGCATAAATTAATTGTATCAAATATAGTGTAAAGATAACAAAAATGAGAAAATCTACAGTCAATTTAAAAAGGTTTGTCAACAAAACTCTGAAATTGAGATATAACATCAGTTAGCTAAGTGACAAATTTTATTTCTATTAATACTAAAAAAAAATTTAAATTTTTCCTTGTCTATCAAATTGAATGATAGATTTATAAAAGAAAGTGTAATTAGAAGAATTTACGCAAGGTAACCAGTGGTCAAAACCAACAGTGGCCAACATACCAATAGTCAATACCAATAATCATACGCAATGAGAAAACCCTTCCAATTTCTATAGGAAATTAAGACATAGTTCTAGTTTTTATTTTTGGCAGAGAATACATGTGACAGGCGAGCATTTTGTGCAGTCAGGAAAGTGATTTTCGTTGCTACAGAAAAATTGCTACCAAAATATACAGCACTGCGTTTTAAATATACTGATATTTTTATACTGAATATCTTTGGTTTTCCCGACATTATAATTTGTTCTTAATTAAATAGCGCACATTGTACACTTGAGAAATGGTAAAAGCATTGCAATTAAAACAAAAAGGAAGATTCTTCAAAGAGTACTTGTAATGACTTCTCTTCAATTTGATCAATGACTGATTGTGCTGAGCATGTAACAGATAAAATAAAGAATTTCAGATAAAAGGAAAATGTCAGTTAAAGCTTTACTTCCCTTTTCAATAAATTGTCTTCTTCAATTAATCTATCACACAAAAATCTTAAACATAGATAAAAGCATAATTTTTACTCAGGAATGGCTTCTTTGTATTAGACCACATAACTAAACATCCTATTTTGTTTTTTTAAGAGCTTCTTGCTCAAGGCAAGAACCATTCAATAATATTTTATATGTATGATATATATATATATATAATGATTATATATTTTTAAGGTATGTTATATTTATGGGTAAAAGTGCTCAATATCAGATAGAGCATATATAAATATAAAAGTGGACACTGAGTGGTGACTGTTTCATGGTTGAAAACATAAAATGTTGCTACCAGGTGTTGACCCCAGTGCCCACATATATATATATGACTTAAATGGCATTGTTAGTAGATTCCCATATTTGCATAGATGCTCCGTTTATTCATTAATCATTTTATCTTTTTATTTTCAGCTACCAGCCTGAATATCTTTCTGATAAGATTTCTCAAATATTCAGGCCAGTAAATGATAATAAATAAATAAGCAGAGCATCTTCTTGAATATGGGTATCCATTAAAAATAACTTTTAAGTAATAAAATATGTCAGATTCATAAATTAAAAATGAATTCCCAAAAATATTTATACACAGATAGCAAAAACAAGTACAAAGTGTTGGTACAATCAACAAAAAGCCTGCCACTAAAAAGGAAAGAAAAGTGTAAAGAAAATTTACTGACAACAAAAACCAAAAATACCTATATAAGAACAAGAAAATAAACAAACTAAGAAAAAAAAAACAACAAAAGATAGACACCTACCTAAACAGTAACCAACAGTGATCCATACTTAAGTTATTAAAACAGAGCAAAAGCACTTCACTGTGTCACATCTCAAAAGTGACAAAGTTTCTTTAGATTGCTACTTAAGTTTCACACACATGATTATCTGACAGTCAGCATGCCTGACTATGAAACTTGATTAGCAATTTGAACTATATATACATATATATATAATGCATAGATTATTTTCAAATTTAATATAAAAGTGACAAAAAAAGATAATAAACAGTCAATTGCTGGTAACTTCTGACAAGTGGACAGAGTGATTGCTAGATGTCTATGAAACTCTAGACTCAAAATGCTGAAAATCTGAAAATAACATCAATCAGTTAAGTAACAAACAATATGCCTGCTTGGGATCTCATTACATCAGGGGGATCGTTAATATAGATCAGAAAAACCATAGAACCTAGAATAGGGCCTTGAGAGACACCCACATTCGTATCGTAGTTTTGGGAGGCATGTCCATTCAATACTACCTTCATTGTGCTATTTGAGAGAAATAACTGGATTAGGTCAAACAATTGTCCAGTTATATCATAGCTCCACAGCTTGCGTAGAAGGCCAGCATGCCAGACTCTGTCAAACACTTTGGAAATATCCAGAGCAACAGTTTTTGAGCTTTGCCATTCTTTTCAAGAGCCTGATATATATACTCAGTCATGGTTATTAGCATATCAGCAGTAGACCTGGTGAAGCAGAAACCATACTGTTTGTCCAAGAAGAGTCTGTGGGCTGTGAGATGCTGAACCACCTCAGCATTGATAATGGCTTCAAAAAGTTTGTCAAAGATCGGTAGGAGACTGATAGGGTGGTAATTAGCGGGGTCCGAGGGTTCTCCAGTATTCTTAAATATAGGAACTACAGAGGAAGACTTTCAACAGGCAGGAAAGCAGGAAGCAGATAGGCAGTACTTGTAGAGCTTAGAGAGGACAGAGGAGAGTTCAGGAGCACATTTCTTCAAAACTATGATTGGGATTCCATCACCTCCACTAACTTTGAATGCAGTTTCTTATGGTATTATGTCAACTGAGTGTGCATGTGTTTATTAATTGTTGAATATATGTAATACACTCATTCCTAGGATGAAAGATAATTTATTTAATGGTGGTTATTTGTTTCTTTTGATTATATCTCCTTATTTACAAAAAAGATTATAAGAGTTTTGTTCTTTGGGTTTGTTTGTTTTTTTGTAATTTGTATTGTATAATATTTTTATGACACTTTCAAATTTCTGTGATAGTTTTGTGTGCTATGCTGATTAATATGAGCTTTTATAGCAATATTGTCTAATAAATGGCACATTGCCATCATGTAGTGGTTCGGCCTGTGTATAAGTTAGATGATCTTTTTACTAATGTTTAAGAAACAATCTTGGAACAGACAAGAAAATTTATACATCACATATGTGGCCATATGTAATAAGGGTTTTGAGAAGCTGGTATTATTTGTAACTAAGCCACATACAAGCTTAACCCTATAAAAAGTCAATATTCCCAACCCCTTCCTTTACAAGAGCAAACCTCCGGCATTAGAATTTGTCCTCATTTTTTGTTTAAATGGGATTGACAATGCATGTCTAAAATTGACATGTTGAAAATGACTATTTTCATTGACATGTTGTGAATGGCTATTTCTCCTCTAAATTTTATTTGAATTTACAGTTATCTATATATATATATATATATATATATACACCACAGGTAAACCTGAGCCTTGTGAGTGAAATTGGGTAAGCAGAACTCTTTGGGTAACCGTTGATAGCTGTGAGATTAATCACAAGTCATGCTGACTGAGAGTTTGAGCATGTTGGCTTTGTTCAGACCGTTGATCACACTAAATAATATGCTACTTCCAAGAGACTGTAATTAAAGTCTACTTAACATATTTGCAATATGAACCACAGGTGGGATCTGTGGGTGTTGAACAAGCACAAATGTGCTTGAGCAAGTGTCTGCAACAGGGATTGGCTAGCTGCCCTAGTAGGCACACATCCTCAGATATGAGTGGCCTGTGTGTGTGTGTGTGTGTGTGTGTGTGTGTGTGTGTGTGTGTGTGTGTGTGTGAAAGGAATTAATAGATTTTATTTTTAATCCACCATTATTTTTTTAGATGTTATATTTAAAAAAAAAAAAACTGTGTTAATTACATCTACTGGCCCAGGCATTCAATAGACTTTAATCAATAAGGAAAATGTACATTCCAGCAGTGTCTGTATATACATCTAAAGCATAGTAGATTAGACAGTGTTTCCCCCATACAAAGGTGGGGTGCAGGTTCAAACCTAGGTCAAAGAAATATTTTTTTGATAAATACTTTTAACAAATGCACAAACCAGTAGATTTAATCCACAGAAAAACATAAAATCTACTAAAATGCTTGTATCAACTAAAACATGGATACACACACAGACATTCTATGTCTATATGTATAGAGATACACCAATTGGTACAAGATCTGTATGAGTTAATAAAAAAACAAATGGAGAATTTTAAAAAATACCCATGTTTCTTCTTTTCATCTGCTTTTATCACCCCCTCATATGTTCATATCACAGTAAATTTCAACAGAATCTTCATTCAATAGATTTGGTGCCAAAACTATCCTTTCAATCAATATATTTCCAATCTCAATTTTTTTGTCAATTGATAGTTTGTCCCAGGAACTTATAACCAATGTAATTGTATCAACTGATATAAAAAGTTTATATCCATTAATGTCATCAACGAATAAGGAAAATGGCAGAAACATGTTGATACATAAAAAATTATATAGATGACAAACTACTTTTTGACATGTGAATAAATAACCCATAGCAAAAATCATTAAGCATGGTGACAAATTTTATCATTTCACAAGCATAGAAAAATCTGTCCATTAACCACTTTGTTCATACAGAAATGTATTCTGTTATGCATAACCATATGTTTTAGAAGATTTATCTATGTGGGTCCCATTGATTTCTATTGTTGCTGTTAAGTGAGGGAGTCCTAATTAGTTTAATTACAAAAAGCAAGATTCATTGAATGAGTGTCGAAGGGTGAGAGAGAGGAAGAGAATCATGTCAAAAGAAAGGATAAGCACAACTGAATGGGTAGGGATCAGTTTGGTTTAAAAGGTTGAAAAAGACAGGTTAGATTGGTGTATTAGGTGAACTTTTAGGAAAAGTAAGGTTAAAGAAAACTGTAATGAAAAAGAAAGGTGATTAAAAATTAATAGGTTTATCACGGAAGCAAGAAAAAAATTTATTAAAGTATGAAAGACATTTTTTGTAAATAAGAAACAAGGTTCTGCAAAAAAACAAAATAGTCCTGAATCATAAATAATTCCAAAAGACATGACAAGGATAAAGGAAAATTGTATCATGTTAAACTTAAACTGAGATTATCAGCCTACTGTACTTTAATAAGAACTCCTAAAAGTGCATAGAAGGCATATAACCTGAGCTTGATTAATGTGTTGACATTTGACATGGAGATTAAAGAGATGGAAGAAAATAAAAATGAGTTATAAAACAAACAACCAGACAGCACAAATGATTATTTATGCCAAAATTCTTTTTAGTTAGAGTCCTTCATCAAAAATAATATTTAGAAAGTGATAATAAAACAGAAAAGTCCTTGATAAGAAATATGGTTTTCAAGACACAAAAATATCAGCAAATCTGATTCTTTTATTTTTTTGTCTGAATTTCTGGGATAAGGAGTTATCATTATGGCACTATTTATAATTGAACTATTGTACTAATCTTTGTTGTTTTTATCATAACGTTTTGGCTGTTGTGCCTTCCAGCCTTCCTCAAATGTATATCAATCTGGTTAATCTAAATGACATTCAAAACTAAACTCTTTATTTAATTTGTGGAAGTAGACTGTTCTTATTCCATGCCTAAGGGTATCATCTAGTTCTTATTAAATATAATTGTTCAGTTATTAAACACTTGAGGAAGGCTGGAGGGCACAATGGCTGAAACATTGTGATAAAAACAATAAGAATGAGAACAATAGTCCAAATATAAATAGTGTAAATAAAGATTGTGAATTTCTGGACTATCCTCACCTTAATTTTGTTTTTGCCTCTATGTTTTAACTAAATTCATTCTGTAGCCTTCATCAGGTAGAACCATATCAAACTCTGTTGTGGATCATTAATTTTTTTGTATTACCTTATAAAGAATTTAGCACTCATATCAGTTTCTACCTGAATTTTTGCGATGAAGAGTTATTTACAGTACTCCCCTTGGCTATTATGGCTCTGGTGAAATAGTAACCATGTGTTCAATTGCTAAGCCAGTTAAGAGTACAGAATTAAACTCAGTGAAAACAAGGCAAGCAATAATTAAGTCATAAAAAATAAGAACAAAATGAGATATCATGGAGAGTGAAATCAGAACAATCAACCCCTATAGATTTAATAAAAAGTTTACCTCCTTGAAGGCTAACTGGATTCACAGACACCTGAAGAACTCCCTAAATGTTACCCAGATTCACAAACACCTGAAGAACTCGCTAAAGGCTACCCAGATTCACAGACACCTGAAGAATGGTGGAGTGCACAATGACCTAAATACAGTGTTAATAACAACAAAGGTTAGGATATTAGTTTGAATGTTAATATTACATGATTTCTTTTATTAACTTATGTTTATAAGCATCAATAAATCCTAATTAAGTATACTATAGAGTAACTTCAGATGAGTTTTCTTCAGACTATTTCTAACTCTTGTCATTAATTTTATTCAGACATTAACATGAAGCAATTAAGATATAATAAACATACTAAAGCAATCAAGAGGGCTGAGAAAATTGTGAAGAGTTAGTGCCATAAAATATGTTGATGCTTCTATCCTTTGATCAATCTGTTTTTATGTCATGTCACATAACAATATGAAACCTGAATCTAAGCAGGAAGCAAAGTAATTAGATGAATATAAGAGGCAAGCAATAGACAAAGGATTTTTTTGTTATAATGATATATTTTAACTAACAGCAGTCAATACAATTATCACTTGGGCAGCATAACTTGTCACTTTAGTGGAGAAACAATTGCCATTAAAAGAGAAGAAATTTTACTTGGAGAATAGAACAGTATTCATTAATTAGTCCTAAGAAATTTAATTGATTTCTTCTTTCATGAATTAATATCATTTTCTGCAAAAGTAATTATTTTACCCTTGAAGAACAATAAGTTTTGCTTTTTTTAGTTGAGAATGTTCCAAAGTATTGATTCATCACACAAGTTGCTTGAATCATTTAACTAAAAATAATCACTTTTAATAAATAAAAACAATTTTTGAAAATTTCAAGCCTAATTATTATTGCTTTTGAAATCAATTACCATACATCAAACAAGATTTGGAATGGCCAAACATTTGCTTTCAGAAAACTTCCTGATGCTTAAATATCTATTGCTTTAAAAGTGTTTTCCTTGTTATGCAAGCATTTACTTTTTTCATGGTTCATCAATGAATGTTTGAGAGCTGACACTTTAACAGCCAAATGGTTTCTGCTGCCATCTTTTTCAAGAGGTGCAACAAGAAATATAATACTATGTCCTAAAACAAAGAAGTTGACAAGAATTAAATAACCAATAAAGAATGACTTGAAATTGTGAAATGTACAAAAGTTCATCTTCCTGGTATATTATAGACAACCACAACCCCTGTATATTTTACCAAACTCAACAAAAGTACTGCATATGTCAGCATACAAGGTGACCTTTTAACCTTAAAATCTCTAACATCCTGCAAATATAGGGCCATCTTATACTCCAGGTATAAAATATGAACCTTAAACCCTGTGGTTTATGGTAAGTTGTTAGCATGGGAGATTTTATTATGGCAGGCTAACCCTGCCCTGGAAACTATTGACACAAATATTTTTTCCTGAAATAAATTAATTCACATTATTATAATAAAATAATAAAAGTGTAGTGTAAAGTACTTTTACCTCATAGAATATGTGATATGATTGCACAACAACTATAAAATTCATATGCGTCAAGAGAGAAATTCAAAACCATCATTCTACACTGTAGATTATAGTCGTTAATTAACAATATCTCACTTCCTTTTTTCAATGATGATAGAATAAAAACACAACTGAATGTGTTTATCAATAAGCCATTTAAATATTACATTCAAGAACATTAGCATGAGAGAATGGTTAGCAGGGAAAAGTCATTCAAGCAAGCATAACAGCCTACCAAAAACACGACACACATTCATGAGATATTGTAGATTGTTTTACTTAATTGACAATATCTCTCCACCAGTTTTTTTTATTAGAATTTGTTTACTGAATTTTTAATAAATTCAATACAATACATTTTAAAATATGCTTGGGCAGGTGTCATCTTGTACAGTAAATATAGCCCGAAACCTACATTTTAACTTGAAAATTTGGTGATCGTCTTATACACCAAGTCACAATGTATGCTAGCATATATGATAAAATTAATTGTTCAGACAGAAAAATAACAAATTGAAATTTTATTGTCAAATAAACATCAATGAATTATGATCATCTGAACTGACATCTCAGCTTTCTGTCAATTTGTAGCATAGCTTCCTTGTGCCTTTTCTATAAATATTTTCATGGTAATCATTCTAATAAAATTTCCTCTTTTGCATCTCAACTTTACCAGTTTAAGTGCAGAACTAGACCGGCATTTAGTTATCAATTTAAAAAAGGAATTGCTAGATGTAACCATAAGTTCTATGCTAACAGTTTCTTTTATCACACTTCTTATTTGTAGAAATCTCTTCTGACTTCTTGTTTTCTAGTTAAATTTGATCTTCAAAAATTGAAATGAAATGTCCATCATTAATTTAACATAGTTAAAGCTCCAAAATGACTCCATTGTAATATCTCCAAGTGACATCTAACCTAGTGGATTAGTTAAAATGTATCTACTTTCATAATTCCACCTTTCCAGATTTTTATCTTTCAAGAACTGCTCAAGTGCTTTTAACAGTCTTCCAGGGATTTAATAAGGTTTTTTTTTCATTAAGAGAATTTTCTAAAGATGGTAATAAACTGTAATCCAAATGGGCAGTATCTGTTGAATATAAAAGAAAATTGAAAAATTCTCAACTAAACTGTACAAATTTTAGCATGATCTCCAAATCAGTCAAATATTATCTTGATGGAATATTATGCCATTCACAAAACTAAGCCTGGATGTATTAGTTGCTGCTTTCAATTGATTTCATTTGGATTGGTACTTCCTCAACTCAATTCTTTAGTTCCCCTAAAGAAACTCATAGTTGAGGACACACTTCCAATCATATACACAGCATCACTTTGTTCATATTAAAACCAGTTCTTCATACAGATTAGTATTAGATCATTTTATTTATGCAACATTCTCTTATATTCCGTCTTGTAAAGTATCCTTTTTTTTTTGACAGCTTGTCACAGCTTGTTTCAAAAGTATAACCTATCATTACATTTAATTAGTGAAACATAGGCATATAATCCATTAAGTTCTGACAATGACTATCCATATGGTCTGTGATATGTCTTCAGTAATTTTGTGTGTGTCAGCCCTGAAGCTTAAAAGGTGTTGGATTATGTAAACACATATAACCCAACCTCTGATCATAATCACTAGATATAACCTATACTTGTGATGGTCACCAAATACAAAACACTTGACAAGGTTTCAGATATCGTAGGGAGTGGAGGCTACACATTAAAGCAAATGGCTTGCATTCAGTACAATCAATTTCCCTGGTTTATTTCCTTCATTGGAATATGTATCAGCTAGTGGATTTCATTTGTTATGCAACTGCCAAAAATGAATATTTAGCACCATACTTTATCCAACCTTGGCAGGTCATGACTTTGTTGATCTGGACGAGACTGCGATTGTAATGGTTCTTCAATGTCAGGCGATCTTGCTGAAAAAAGGTGTAGACATGTCAACAGAAGAAATGATGCTGTTCAAAAATTATCAACAATTTAATTAAAGGGGATATGTTTAAAATTATTCAACTGCTATGGGGCTGTTTCATCTAAATTACTTCTTTTCTACCCTTAAGGCACTGAGAGATATCTGTTTGTTAAGAAATACTGTTGATGCTAACGTCTTAGCAGATGCTGTTTTTTTCTAATGCATGATGAAGGAGCAGGCTGGCAATCATTCGACCATCAGTGACATACTCTGAAGATATCTGGGTAGTTCTTTCAAACTGTACAGCTTTCTATCCATTTAAATAGACTTTGGTCTGAGAATACATATGATTAATTAACTTTTAAAACAAAGAATCTCCTGATACATAGCTATATATATACTATGATGTGATTTTCAATTTCGGCCTGGATTTTTAAGTTTACCAAATTTACACTGAAATTAATGTGAATATGCTGAAAATACTGCTAAAAACCAAGCCCTAAAGTTACTGAAAATCCAGTAGATTTTGGCAAACACATTAGTCATGTCATGCCAGCTTCCTTGGATTTATGGAGTTTGGCCAGGGGTGTTAGTTATGCTGAATCTGCTAACTTTTATTTAGTATAATTTGCATTCAAACTCTTCTGGGACCCTTCTTATAAATATTTTATAGATTTAAATTAATATTTTTAATACCACTTCTCCATGCACTAGTATGATTCAACAAGAGTCACTACCCTGTTACACACATTATTATTATACAAGAAAACTGAATCAATATTAAAAACTGAAAACTCTCTTGATTTGAGGCTTTGTAATTATGGTAAGCCTACCAAGTGCAAATATCAGTTTTGGTTTGGTACAAGTAAAATCAAAATTAATTTCAACGCATAGCATTTTCTTAAAATATTACATTACTATTCAAGTTTGACAAGTCATTGATAGAATCTTCACAGGGTGCTTCCAAAAGTACTTCCTTGGAAGTACTTTTGCATGTTAAACCTGTGTGTATGAGGATGCACACAAACCCTTAGTCATGAAGAACAATAGATTAAAAAAGACTAAATGAAGAAGGACAAAATAGTTGGAGGATAAGGAACAAATTTGGAAATAGCAGAAGGCAAAAACAGCAAAGACATGAACAGAACTAACAAATTAGTCAAAAGAATATTGGTCAGAGAGCAAAATTAGAAATATTGAATAGCTTAAAAATAAATACTGTTTTCATTTATATGGAAATTCACATGAATGTATACTTGATGAAACAATAACTTACGTGGTAACAGAGTTTGACATTTGACTGAATTTCTTAAAAAAGCAAAAGACAATACTAAATAAATAAATGGCATATATATATATGAAGTAGACTTTGTGTGTGTGTGTGTGTGTGTGTGTGTGTGTGTGTGTGTGTGTGTGTGTGTGTGACAAAGTGGAAAAAGTTTGCTTGTGACACGTTTCATCTTTCAGGATTTCAACAGACTAAATTTGTTATGTTGGTACATCTGCACATGTGCACAACAAAGAAGTGCTGGAAATTTTTTTTTTTTTAATCTAGTCAAATTCATTTAGGGTTTTTCCCTTTTTCTTTCTATGACTTTTGTTATTAGATATTCCTCACTGATATTAGTAGATCTGCTAGGAATAGTGAAATAATTTAAATTTACTGTAGATGACCTAGTGATTAAGGTACTGTCTAGAAATTTATGTTATAATTATTTTCTCCTTTGATCAGTGTAGCATTCCTTATGTCAAAATTGTGGTCAGTCTCCCTACAGTGGGGAAGCAAAGCATTTGACATATTAGTTTGTAAAATGTTCGATTTGTGTTCATATAACTTTTTATTTTGATTCCTTGAGGTTTCGTCTAAGTATTTTTGTGACAGTTATTACAGACAATGGAGTAAACTCCTCCTTTAGGTTTAGCTTATTTTGTTTAGTATAAAATTTAATACTTATTCATTTATTCAAATACTAATGCTGTACCATTACTACTTCCAGACACACATTTATAAGTATGCTGAGACAATATTTTGTGGCACACTAGTGTACCATGGCATGGCAGTTGAGAATCACTGCTGTAATCTTTTGAGTGGTGATCTGGTGCACCTTCCTCAGGTGAACCATTCAATTGAAAAACTATAAGAAAAAGAGTATATTCATAGTCTACAATTCTAACTATTGCCCACCTTGCCAAAAAGTCTTAAAAGACATCAAAGTAATAGAATATCTTCAACAACCTTTCCAGATGTTTGATATTCCACATATATATCAATAGAAAAATGTGACATATTTGAAATTTTAAAACAATATTCAGATATTCTGTAGCTAGATAGGTGGCTACTTAAGAATATCAAGTGCTGTAAGCTTGGATGTGCAGGTGGTATAATGGATATCAGCTCAGAGTGCCGAGTTCAAATTTCAGTCAAATTTGTTACATTCACTTATGCACAAATACTTGTATAAAAGGTATAAATTCATCTCTTTTTTCAGTTAGGGATAAATAGGACAGACTGGGCCCTATAGCTTTATTTGGTAACCAGTCTAGAAAAAGAAAAACTGAATTGAAACCAACCTGGAGAAGGTTGGTAAAGGAAAGATTAGCTTCTTATAGAAGCTAATGTCGAACATGCAGTTAAGAGATGGAAAACTACTTTTAAAAATATCAGCAATCATGGCATGATCTAACATGTGGTACACAGTGCCCCAGTACAGGACATGGTGCTATAATGGATAAAGTGTGTATTGCAGGGCACAGGCAACTAACCCCTTTAAACAATTTCCTTGTGAAGATTATTCAGTGAAAAAGAATATATTGAACCCTTATCAGTCATTCTCATCCATATGAGAAAATATGCTGTGTGCATAAGCACTAATATGGATATCGAGCAGTGTCTAGGAAAAAAAAAGGATAACACAAAAAAAAAAGGATAACACAAAAAAGAAAAATAAATAAAAAAATAACACTAATCTAATCTACCACTGTAGATTAAATAAATAATTAAGTTCTAAATTACCTGAAGGCTACCCAGATCAACAGACACCTGTAGAAGATCAGAAGTACATGGCTGAAACATTAGTTTGAATGTAAATAGTGTAAATAATGATAATTTCTCATCCCAGAAATTCAGACAGTAACTATTTAGCATTATCTGCCCAACTGTTTACAAGATAAAAAAACATTTCTTATACTTCATAACAAACAATACCTCCATTTCACTAAAGATTGTTCTATTTAGTTAAAAATAGCAGGCTACATTCTTTGATGACTTCTGGTTAAATGGAATTACCATTAAAGTCAACCTCACATTACCAAAATTACAACTGGATGACTTGTGTGACTTCATACTAAACATTAATGGGTCATGTTGTTTAAGCATGATCATGACACAGACAAACAAACAGAAGCCTCCAACATTATAGATGAAGCTAATTACTAGCATTTAAAAATAAGTTTAGTTTTAGATGAACAAACAAATCTATTAAAAAATGCAAGAACTCTTCATCGAAGCATTTTTCTCAAAGACAAGTCTGTTCAAAGTTGCCATTGTGCTTTATCATAAAACAAAACCTCAAGTAGAATCATGATGTTGCTAAGAAGTCAAAATTTTTCAATGCAACCATTAAATACACTTGATGACATTAGAACTGGCTAATCTGGGAGATAAATCTTTGCTGACACCATATCAGTGAGAAAATTGATGTTTTGGGGTACTCAGAGCCATTTGCAAAGGGGTGTGATTTAACCAGAAATGAGCAGTGTGTGCATTAAGTAACCAGCAGTAATAAACTCAGCTGGTAAACAAGTTTGGACACTAAGATGCCAAGAAATGAAAATCAAAGATGTTATAATTAAGAAGGCTATACAGACAGACTTACCACCAATTTGAACTGGATAGGCAACACCTGCTGAAAAGCATAAATTACTGATAACAACTTGAAACACTTGCTTTGCCATTCTACAATAAATCAAGAGTTTTTTTTAGAGGTGAGGCCTGTTTATTTTATTTTTAAGCGGTGTTATTCACAAACAAAAACAGACATTTGAATACACAGCAAAAGAATGAAAGGCCACAAGGACTGCAGAGACAACACAGGAAGAATCTGAAAATGTGTTCACTAATCTCTTGTGCAATTTCACAGCTGAAGGGTAAACATTTAAAGAGATGCTTGAATAAATGTTTTGACTTTACAAAACAATGACACATTTCTTTGTGTGACAATCATTGTATCTCTTTTTAAATGTTTGAAATTAAAGAAAAAAAAACCCAGACCTCTAAACAAGTCAACAGTAATTAATCTGTTGCATCCATGGAATTCTCAAGCAATAACTTTGAGTGTGAAACTTTTGATGGTTAATTCCATTTGCAATAAACAGAAGCCATATAACTGACCATCGGCACATTTACCTTCTTTATTGTATCTGCTATTGTTTTTAATAGCAGATACAATAAAGAAGGTAAATGTGCTGATGCTGATTGAATTGGGATGTGCTGGTAGTGTAAAGGATATTGGTACCGAAAGTGAAATCATCAAACCAAGTTCGAATTCCAGCCAAACCTCCTACATTCATTTTCACACAAAATGACCTTCAAAAAGGGATGTATCTTTTTCTCCACCTGCCAGCTGAGTTAAATAGTAGGGTTAACTAGGCTATTTAACTTTAGATGAAAACCAATTGTAGAGAAGGAAAACTCTGAATTTCAACCTGTTGAGAAAGCAATGGGAACCCTCTCCAATATATTTCTCAAGAATGATAATAAAGAAACAAGATCTGTGTAGAACTATGATTACCTACATCCTGAAAGATCTAGGAATTTAAAAAATAAAATAAAATTATGAATTTGAATTCATCATAAAAGGCTTTCAAGTATAAATCTTGTAATAACAAAAATTTCCAATCTTCTACAGTCACAAACCATGATGGTGAAGTTGATGAAGAATGCAGTGGGAAGATTTTGTCTTAATTGCAAGTAAACATTATACACAGTCTTTAAATACATCTAAATTTACGATTTTATGATATTCTAAGGTATTACTATCATTATTATTTCTCATTTTTGTTTTACACAAGCTCCATTTATTAAAAACCAAATCCAACATTCTAGAAATACACTTGTAATAGTAATGCTATGCTTTGTCAATAATTTGTGCTAAATTTCATCATGTTCCTTAACTTCTGTTAAGGGGTGTAAGATAAGAATGCGTCTTCTAACAAAACTTATTTGATCTGAAGCAACAGTGACAGAATTAGAAATCAAACCAGGATTCATTATTGGTAATCACAATATTAAAATAATGATATTCAAATGACAGTGTTGATACTAGTCAGAGAAAGGAAACTACAGGAATTTCTCTCAAAGGTCATAAAGGAATGCAAAAAAAGACTCAACATCAATTGTAAAAAAACAGAATGTTGGTAAAAGGAACAGCCCAAGATGAAAACTATAAATTGGAGATATCAAAATAAATATCTCTGAAATGCTTTAACAGAGGATGGAAAATGCAACATCAAAATCAGGTGTATTGGAATAGTGAAAGATGCCTTCCAAAAGCTAAGCAAAGTATTAAAGAACAGAACAATTTCATTACAAAGTAAAAAGTACTGGACCATTTTGTAATATTGATTCAACTATATGGCAGTGAATGCTCAACAATCTCATCACAGATGAAGTGACTGGAGGTATAAAAAAAATGTGGTTTTTCATAAGGATGCTGAGAATACAACAAGATGAGATTTTGGTGAAAACAGAAACAAAAAGGACTCTTTTACTCAGAATCAGAAAGAGATAATAGAAATTTCTAGGGCTCATGATGCAGACAGAAATCTTTAAAAATTTGACAGTTATAGGACATACTGATGGCACGAGGAACAAAGAAAAGAAGTGCATAACCTAGCAAACAAGTTTGAGTAAATGGTTTGGAGAACAGGGATTAGAAGGGATAGCAAAAAAACAAATATGACTAAAACCTATAAAGGACAGAAAGTTGTGGAGAACTATGATTACCCATGTCATGAAAAAACATGATACATAAAAGAAGAAAAGTTTTATGATAGAATTCAGATGCATTCTTAAGAATTTTGAAAACTACAATAACTCCCACAAAATACATTACTGAAAACAAATTAAATTTTTAATCGCCGAAAACCCATGTACAATCTTCAATCTAATATTCTCAGTGGAATCTTGTGAGAATAGCTTGTAATGAGAAATTAAAGCATCAAAGTTTTCATTGTCATTCTAGATGCCATGTCTTAAGGTTCTCAACAGAGAAAAGATATAAAGTGTTTTAATTATTGCATATAGTTGCTTTTAGATGATTTCTTTGTTTCTTTGTGATGGTTTTTTGTTTTTATTTACATTTCAACAATGTACACTCAAGCCTTCTTCTGTATTTATTCAAAAAATTCCAGAATACAACAGAAAACTTAAAAAACACAGTGTAAAAAAGACAAATATCCTCCAAGCCCACCAAATAAAACAATGAAAAAGATGTTTTTATTTAATTTGTAAGAACTATAAGGTGATTCATTTTTACGTAATATTGATCTTCATATCTTTTAGCATATTATTCCAACTTCAAACAAATGTTTTATCTCCAGAGACTCTGCTCAGTCATTTATAATCTCTAAACAAGAATTTACCAGCTTTTTAGGAATTTAGTGGGTGCTAGAAAGTGCACAACCTAAGAATGACAGAGTCATGAAGTGTACATTCTTCCAGAAAGTCAACCATATTTTTCAAGTTGCTTTCACCCTTCCAAATAAAATTTGATATTTGGTCATTGAAACATTTATTTTGGGAAAAAGATTTAACAAAAATAAATTCAACACCTATCATACATTTATATGATAAAAAGTAAAACAAAAAAATGTCTTTACAAGTTATCAAGTTTATTTTTGTACATTTTATTTACAGTCAGCATTATTTATGAAAATAAACAGATAATTTAATTTGCAGGAAAATGCTAAAATTTCAGAACATAAAATTTCGCTTTCTATCAGGAAAAGATCAAATATTTTCTTTATTTTGTATAAACAACACTGTAACATATTTAGAACAAAATGAAATATAAAAATAACAGTTGAAAATCAGAATAAAATATAATTTTTAGATAATTACTGATAAGTCATGCTGAGAATTCTTACAAGTGAAGGAATTTAGTTGCATCATGGTACAAGCATTTTCTATGCTGTACATTGTGTGTGTGTGTGTGTGTGTGTGTGTGTGTGTGTGTGTGTGTGTGTGTGTGTGTAATAAAACAACTAAGGACACTATAAGAACAATGCTCAATGTAAAAAACAAAAAAAATATAAAGCCAATATATAAAAAAAAAACAATATTTAAATACTGTTGTTTTTCCACAGCAAGTTTCATGTGGACTCCCACTTAGTTATATGACTGTCTCACAATCTTCAGGCAGTTCAAAGGACAAGATACCCAATTAATATATATATGATAGCAAAAGGAACAATTTTTCTTTTAATCAAGTTCATACCAAGCAAAGCAGTAAAGCCACTAAGATATAATGGGTTACTAGGTGTGAAAAAAATTCAAAACAAAAATATTACTAAGGAACAAAAACAAAAGAAAAGTAAAGCTGAAAACAATAGATAGCGATTAAAATGGCATTTAAATTTTTGAAAATTAAAGTTGGCTAGAAATCATGAAGCCAGAAAGGAGTTCCACAAGTGAGAAAAATAAGAAAAGAAACTGTTAGCATAGAATTTATGGTTACACCTAGCCAGGTCAAATATAAATTGAAGAAATCTCATTGCTTGTCTAGTATTATGCTTAAATTCATAGATTTATTAGATTTATAAAAATGTTCATTTCATTCTGTTGGATTCTGATCCATATTTGATCTGTATTGATTCATTTATATATATATAAAATTAAAAAAGAAAAAAGAGGAAAACTATATTTTGTTTTCACAAACATGCATGTACAAAATGTTATATTTAGTGGAGGCACTTGTTTGAGTAGTATCCCAGTTTTCTTTTTAGCCCATATCTGCTAACGTTATATTTTGGTATCGAAAGAATTAATGAATTTTATTTATAATCCAACATTTATATATATATATATATATATATATATATATATATATATATATATATATGAATGACTACATGGAAAAACTTATTAAAAATGCATGTTTCTCAATATAGATGTGTAGGTGGTATAATGGATAGAAGCTCAGAATGAGAAATCAGAGAGCCGAGTTCAAATTCCAGTTTATTTTGTTACATTTACCTACACACAAGCAACCTTGGGAAATGTATGTATTCATCTGTTCTCCCCATCTATGGGTTAAATAGAAGAGCAGACTGAGCTCTACTGACATGGTTGGTAATCTAGGAGAAAAAGTGAATTCAAATCTGTCCAGATATTGAGCAAGTTTTCTATTAAATTTTAATCAGTGTGTTTTGTCAATAAGTCATTGAACAAGAGTTGTGCCAAGATTGCTTTCTGGGAATAAAGTTCTTCAGATAATGGTTTTATTGATGGAAAAAGTTTTATATCAGTCATTTATGAATAAAGTGTCACTGCCGACATTTGAGTTTGAACAAGCATAGTAGACCACATTTTGATGTAATTAGAGGAATCCTGTTATTGGGATCATGTTACATTATAAAAATAATACTTATATGGGTGCATAAATAGCATTCGGTCAGAAAAGAAAACCATCTGACAGTATTCTTTGAAGGTGTTATTTCTAGTATATGTGACTTTAAAGTGGTGACAAGTATTCATTTGAACTTACACAAAGAAACAAAAAAAATATGTATCCTACATGTCGTAATAGGATATTTAATTAATATTTATCACTTCACCAAAGAGACATCATATTCACAGGGCTACAGAGAAATAACCAGGTGAAGTTATTTAAAAATTAATCTTCAAAATATTCAGCAGATTACAGGAAAAGGGAAGAACTAAAATCTATCATGGTTCAAATGTTGGCACTACAAAAGCAACAACAAAAATAACAATTGCAACAACAAAAACAACATGAACAGATATTACAATTACAGCAACAACAGAAATTTTTTTAATTATTATTTAATAAAAATAAGGAAGAAAAAATATCACATTTATTCACTCCAGACACAGTTGCTAATTCAATTAGCGAATTTTTATACAATCCAAACAAAGGGATAACTTTTCCAGATTATTATGGAAGATACAAAGGGATCTTGAAAAGGGATTGTTTGCATTGGAAAGGTGAAAAAAATGTTCATTTATTATTTAAAAAAATTGTCCCCTGCTGAACATGAAAAATATGTAAATTTTATTTTGCCCAAAAAAAAACAGGTGAGATAAACTGTGAAGAAACTCTAGTAATACTGTCAAAAATATTTGGTAATAGGAGTCATTATGTTAGCAATGTCTTAACTTAGTAAAGTGTGATGATAAAAATGTTATCATTGTCACTTATGCAGGAGTCATGAATTGAGAATGTGAGAAATTCAAGCTAAATGAATTAACTCTGGGTTTATTTAAATGCCTAATATTCAAACAGGGCTTAACTTCTAACAAGGATGTGGAAATAAGATACAGGATACTTGCTAAATTAGAAATAGATTCCAAATTAACTCTCCTCCAGAAAATAACGGTAGAGTATCAACATATTGTAAATCTAAAATTCAATACCACAAGGATTGAGGGAAAAGACATTTCACAAGTACATAGCATCTAACCATCTAAGAAAAATAAATAGAGACATTTTTAAACTTTTAACAGAACATTAAAAAAAGATGATGACCATCCCCTTAATACCTAATACTTGCCACAATTGTGGATGTAAGCATTTCAAAAGTAATTATTTTTTAAGAACAAAAAATGCTGTGAATGTGGGAGGATAGAACACAAAAGTACTTATTGTAAATACAAAAAATAGAAGAAAAATAAAACATTTGTGAACATGGTAAAATCAAAAAGCATAAAGAAAAAATTAACAAGACTTCGAACATGTCTTTAACTGAGTTAGAAATATCTCAAAAGAGGAAATTTGTCTTAGTGAAAATTAATAATGTAAAAATAAAACTAAATACAGGATCTGATATCACCATCATCAATGAACTGACATGAAGAAAAATGAGTAAAACCAGTTTATTAAGTTCCAAAAAAAGTTGCAAATAGAGTTTCAGGAAAAAAACGGAACTTTATAGGTGAATTTACCTGTAACATTTCTTTTGTTAACAAAACTAAAAAAGCAGTGGTGTTTGTATTAAAGAGTACAGCTAATTTATTTTGGACAGACTGGATTGCATTATTTGATCTTTAGGAACTCCCAATTTAACTCTTTCTGCAACTAAATAAGTATTATTACCTCCAGTGCTAATACAGCAACTGAAAAATTAAAGAATGAATTAAAAAGGAGTTTTCCAGAAGTCTTCTCAGAAGGTCTAGTGATATGCACAAAAACAAAAGCTAAATTTTAAGTAAAAGAGAATGTAAAACCAATATTCAAGCCAAAATGAAGTGTAGTTTTTGCTGTTTTAGAACCAATTATTAAGGAATTAGAGTGACTAGAAAAATTAGGTGTCATATCAAAAACAGATTATTCCAAATGAGCATCACCAACAGTTTATGTTAAAAAAAAAAATTATAAAATCCGTGTATGTGCTCATGGGGCTAAATGAAGTTTTGAAACAATATAATTACCCGTTAAAGTCCAGAGGAAATTTTTGCCAAATTAAATTGGTGTGAATTTTTTTCTAAATTGAATCTGTCAGATGCTTATTTACAAGTACTAGTAGACAAAGAGTGCCCAAAACTATTACAAGTTAATACTCATAGAGGTACCAATGGAAATATTATATGACATGTTTGATATACCCACACCATCAGAAATTGTTGAACCAAGGTTTTACACTAAGAGAAAAAGAACAGCAACAGAATTTTTAAATATTGAACTGAAGCTGAAGAAATATAGGCACCAAAGGAAGTCATATCAAAGGGGAGGTGTCATATGAATAAAGTTGAGTTTGAACACAGATCCCCAGAGAACAAATATAGTCAACTTCATTTTGATGTAATTAGAGGAATCATGCAGCTGGGATCATGCAATGTTGTAAAAATAATATGTTTATAGATACATAAACAGCATTCAGTCAGAAAAAAAGGTATGACAGTATTCTTTGATAACATTATTTCTAGTATATGTGATTTTACAACAATATCAAAAGTAGATAAAAAGATGCATACAATAAATGACAGCCATTTTTTTTACATTGAAAAGACAAAAAGACATTTACAAAAAACATGAATGCTATAAACTAATTATTTATACTATTTATATGTGGACTAATGTCTTAATTTTTGGTGTATTTCAACCAATGTACCCTCTAGCCTTCATCAGGTGTATATTGATCCAGGTAGTCTACAGGGAATTCTGAACAGAATCTTTTATATAATCCATGGAGATAGATTGTTCTCATTCTACTGCTCATGTCTAAGGATATTGTTTAGTTTTTATTTTTAGTACTGCTCAATTATTGTTCACTTGTTTCCACTGTGTGCAAGTAAACACTGTCCAGCCAAGGGATTGAACTCAGAGACTATTATGTTACCAAATTTATATACTAATGCTTTAATCTACTGGGTCCTATAGGACAATTCATCTCAGAACTTGAGACAACATTTTAATCTATTTACTGGATACCACATTCTATTCAAAAAGACTGGAGCCAAAATACTGTGGTTAAAACCCAAAACAGTCCAGATATAAGTCCACATCATCTAAGGAATAACAACCAACAAAGGCAAATTTTTTTGTGTGTTGCTTTAAAATAAAAACTCAGTTTAACACATCACCAATATTCACTTGGCACTCATAATACAAAATAAGAATGAGGCTCAAAAGGTCAAAGTACAGAAGACACAAGATGTCATGCTATACATTTCGATGATCTTGCATAAAATATCATTTGATAATAGAACACAACAATTTGAATCATCATAAATACTTCCTGATTTGACTTTTCAATGAGAAAAATAAAAATATTTAAGAAAGAGCAGAAGCATCCATTAGTTTAGAAATTGTTTATATAGTAGCAGTGTTTATAGACTTTGGAAGAATGAATACAAAAAAGTATTAAAAAAATAACCTTTCTACTGACTCAATCAAATTTCCTATTCTACAGCCATGATGATAATGGTCTGCTTACATGTGTGACCAATAAAAGATTTGTAAAGAGATTTTCATTGGTTAAGGAAATGAATACTTTTATTTTAATGTATCAGAGCTAAAGATAGGTGGGTTAAAGCAAAGTATGTTATTAAATGAATTTGGAAAGTGATCATTTGCAAGCTTGAGTAACTATTTTCAACAGCATTTAGTGAAGGGCAAACTACAAAGGGCAAGGGACATTTCCACAGGGAAAACAAATGATGAAGTAAATAGCATACATAACTTTTTGTTACAGTCAGAACATTCCAAATAAATAGGTAAATATATTGGATGGGGCAATATTTTTAAATTGCCTTGTGTATTTAGACCATCAGAGAACAGAAATGCACTCATTTTTTAAAAATCATGTATCAATTTTTTTCATTTAATTTTATAAAAACATTAATGGTATCTTAATAATTTACATGTAACAAGTTAACTTTTAATTGGAATCAAAATGTACTTTTGTATAGAAGCAAAACAACTTGTCTTCAAAACATTTTATGACTAAATGTTCAATTGAAAATTGCAACACCTTGAATATATTTGTAAAGATTAAATGTACAGGCCATATAGCTGGATTGCTGTCAATGTTTTCTTTTGTCTGTGTGCAGTATCTCTTCAGGATATTGGCGATCATGGTTCCCCATAATTTCCTACCCTTTGTAGCTCTTAATAACTTTTGTTTTTTTGCTATCTCTCCCACGTGCTGCTCAGCTTTCACTCAAGCTCACCAGGTAGGTTGTGCGTTGCTTTTCTCTGGCACTCTTACCATCAGTCTGGCTTATAAGTACTAAATTTTTCAAAGCCCTCTTGCCTCATTATGTGCTCCAGAAATTTCAACTACCTCTTCCTGATGTTAAGCACAAGTTTGTATTTTTTTGTTACTGTGTGATCCAACAAGCCATGGTAACTTCCAGGCTTCTGGTGAAATCCAATTTGACAGAACAAACCAAGAAACTTGATAACTAACATCATGATTAATGAAAAGAGATAAAAGAATTCAAAAGTAAATAAGGAATTATTAATCATTCTACATATCCTGATTGGCAACATTTCAACAGATTTTTTCTATAAATAATTTGTAACAATTTATAGCACCTTGATTCTCACACTGCATTCTTTTCTGTTTTTGTCTGTAGATGATTTGGTGGGAGCAGCAGCAACAGAATGAGTGGACTTTTCTCTTTGTCTTCTTGTTCTCCTGATCTTGTCTCCTTCCTGCTTGTTCTTGGCTGCATCTATTACATTTATATAAGGATATTTGTACATCCCTGACATTGATTTGTTGCATATTTTTTTCAAAAAACATAGCCCTTTTGGAATATAGTCTGGCTAATCCTCAAGCCAAATGAAATGAACAATTCGAAGAGGTAGTATATAGCAAAAATTTTTCTTTGGAACTTGGAAAATTTCAGATCATAAATCTACATCATATTTTCCAAGGCAACTGGGTTGGTTGGCTAAGATCTAGTCTTACTAAATTTTAATGAATTCTGCTTGGTTTATTTCAGGTTCAAATCTTAATCCAAATTTGTTTTATGGTTTCTAATTATTACTTTTTAATCCGTTCTTTCTTTCCTTATTTTCTTAGACACAATCAATTTCCTTGTGCTTTTTCCCTGTTTAAACTTATTTCTTTCTCATCATTAGGCATTCTCATGTAACAAAATGTTGAACCAGGCTTACTACCCTGTTATATTCAATTTTGTAGTAAAGCACTGAACTAGCATTACCAGTTATAGTTGAAAAAAGTCCTTTCAAAAGATGAAATGTATAACATAGGATTTATTCAGTTTTGTCTAACATATAAAGTTTATATATTCTCCCATTTATTTATAAATAAAGATTTGTTACATTTTGCATAATAATTCCTGGGAACCCTCATCAAATTATTATCAATATCTTTAATAAAAAATATTATGGTAAGCTGAAAAAATATATGTTTATCCTGGAATTTTTACTAACATGATTAAATTTTCTTGTAAAACCATTAGCTAGAGAGAAAAAAACATTGACATTTACAAGTATTTACAGATATTAACACAAGGCTGAATGGTTAAAATGTTCACTTTCTGAACATAAGATCCAGATTTGAATATCATCAGGGTTGATTTCTCAGGAAGGTGACTTCTTGATGCCATTGGTATAGGAAGACAATCTCAGTGTGTGACATCTTTGAACAGGGCCTGAAAACTATAGCAAAAGTTGAACCAAGCCTTTGTGTGAAAATTTGCAGACAGTGTTGTTTGGAAGTCTTCATTGGTTATGCTAGCAAAGTCATAAGTTGTCGTGACTGTTTAAGTGTACTAGGCTTGTTCAAACTGCTATAACTAAGGTTCACTCAGTACAGATTGTCTCTGTGGATATTGAACAAATGTGCCTGAGCAGGTATCTGCAACAAGGACTGGCTAGCTGCCCTGGCAGACAGGTGTGTTTGGAAAACAAAAGTAGCTGGCCATTATGTATATATGTATGTCATCATATACAAATATCTCAATTTCTTCAAACACACAAACATAACAATAATGATTTGCAGTAGCAACAAAAATGATATTGTTAATAGCAATAGGTACAATATTGAGTTGTAAATAAATAAAAGAATATGAAATACCATATTTACTCATGTGTAAGCCAACCATATGTATTATGCAACCCTTGAATTTTTTGGTGATAAACCTTATTTCTTCTGAGCAATACTTGTAGGCCTAATGTATTGCAGCACTGGGCATCATCCTGGACATATTTCATTCTTTTTTGTACATAGATACCCCAAAATGGTGAGAAAAAACACTATAAAATATCTGATACAAAGATTTAGACACTGTATTTTTGTTTTTATTGATGCCTGATTTTCAATCTCTTCAAAAAGATTACCTGTATATAGTGCAACCTCTCACCACAAATACAGGATTTTTAATCACTTAAAGAAAATTACTTGCATATAGTGCAAACCCTTATTTTGTGCATAAAAACTGATCATAAAAAAAATTCACTGAACTCAAGTATCAGTCAGTTAAGTGCCATACGTAATAAACACTTGGACGATCATGTCTCAAAAGAAACATAACTGACTAGACAGAGAATTTTCTCACAGTAGGTTGCCATTACTTTCTGCAGTAGACTGGTTGCTGACCAAGACTACAGAACCCATAACTTGAGGGAGAAGAGATGGATTAATACCTTTCCCAAGAGTATTTGCACATAAGTGAATGCAACAAATTCAGTTCAAATTCCAGTTGAGTTTGTTTTATTCACTTATGTGAAAATACCCTTGGAAAAGGTATCAATCCATCTCTTCTCCCTCCAGCCATGAGTTAAATAGCATGATAGATTGGGTTCTATAGTCTTGGCTGGCAACCAGTCTACTACAGAAAGTAATGGCAACCTACTGTGGGAAAATCCTGTACCCAGTCAGTCATGTCTCTTTTAAAACATGATTGCCCAAATGTGTATCATGTATGGCACTTAACTGACTGCTGATACTCAAGTATATATGGTAAATAAACCAAGAAAGTAAAAACTGGAATTTTCAAAAAGAGAAAAGGAGTTTTTTTTTCTATTTTAATGCTATAATGTTCAAATTTATTATGGAATAAAAAAAATCATCTGCATTTTTGTAGTGTTCAAGTCTTTGAGGAGTTTTGGAGCTGATATAATGGTTTTATTATGCAAGATTATGATAAACAAGCAAGTTTTGATCTATGAGGGAAGAAATGTGACTCTTAAATCTTTTCATCTTTAGATGGTTTCTTTTCTCGCACTTCCTACCTGTGAAACTCCCTTCCATATATTTGCTTCCCTGATAGCTACAATCTCCAACATCATCTGCAACATCATCCCCTTGACTCCCATACTTCTCTCATCCTTTCCCCAACACCCCCTGAATTTTGTTATTCTCCCTTTTTCACTCTATTCTCACACAACTCTCTTCACACCAGTATTTCCATCCTTCTCTTGCCCATTCTCTGACACCCCTTGTAACCAGTTCTTCTTCGGTTCCTCTTTCTCTTTGCTCTCCCCTAATGTAACCCTTCACTCTCCTCTTACGTAACCCCCTGTGCACTAGTGGCAGTACTGCCTTGCTTGGGTGAAACGATTAAAAAAAAAATCTCAACTTGATTTGTTTTAATTTAACATAACATGAATATTGCTTCTGCTATTTTTACAAAATTCTGGCATCAGAATGAGCTATCTGCGATATCAAAAATAACATTAACTTCACTGAGTTTAAAAACTTGAGTTTAGAAACTTGAGTTTATTTTCCAAATGCAATTTTAAATAGTTGGCTTTAACTCTGGTGAAGATCTTTTCAATAAGCTTCATTTCACCTTAATAACATAATTGTTCTACAGAAGAGGATTGGTACATAATTTTCTCTTTTCATGGATCATCTGTAGAAGTTGTAAGATTTTATACTTGAATCTGACCACTTTTTGATATTATTAATATTAGTATTAATAGCAGCAGTATTAATAATTTACTGTTTATAAACTAAATTGTATTCTGTTGTGCCATCAGCCAAAAGCTCTCCAAGCAAAGGGCACAGACAAAACATTGGTATACAGTGAAAAGGATATTAATCCTTTACATTTCTTTATATTCCTTCGATGTTTGGACTGTCAAGAACGATGACAGTTGATTAGATTAAATTCACCAATTCGTCTTTTTTCTTAATCTTAATCAGAAAAGAAGCTGACTTCATATTCAAGTCTAAAAACACACACACACACACACACACACACACACACACACACAAGAAAGGAAAAATGATGAAAAAAGAGAAATAAATGCTGTCAATAGGAATGCTTGTCAATGTATTGAATTTCCTGAAATGAATTGAATATATCAGTTTTATTATATATATATAATCAATAAAAAGCACAAAGGCATATATCTATTTGTTGATAAAGTAGAAAAAATACAGTGAACAAGGTTTTTTTTAACTGAGGTAAAATATGCTAATAGTACATTAAATATTACTTAATAAATATATCAATAAAAACATAACCCCCAAATAGCAAAAAGGCATTATAAAAATATAATGTGAGAAAAATCAATGGCAGTTTTATCTTTTCATTTTTTTTTTTTGTTTGTTTAATCAGTCTCATCCCATGCAAGGCTGTAAAGCCACAAAGACATAAGTGATTACAGGGTGTAGTAATATTAGAAATGGAAACATTAATAATGATCAGAAAGAGAACAGTAGATAGTGATTGACATTGTATTTAAATTTTTGCAGGCTGGAAAGCATAGAGCTGGAAGGGAGTACCATAAGTGAAAAGTATATGTAAAGAAACTATTAGCATAGAATTTATAGTCACATCTAGCCAATTCAACTGTAAATTGAGGAGATCTCAATGCCAGTCTAGTAATGTACTAAAATTCAAAAAGTTTAATTACTATAGCAAAGAGTTCATCTGAACAATTGCTATGAAAGTATTTATAGAAAAGGCACAGAGAGTTATTACAGTTAGTGTATGAAATATGTATATAAATGTAACAATTATTGTGGGAATATGTAGTAAAATTTAAATATGCTAAGTTGTATTAATTTGGCTTTCATGTTTGACTTCTTTTTTTTTCACAGTATTGTTTACTTTCAAAATTAAGTTAATTAAAAAAATGTAACCAATCAATGATGTAGTTTGCTTCATTTTTTTAGACATTTTATTCTACCTTGCCAACTTGACGTCTTTTCATCTAATTATATTGTTAATTTTTAAAATATTTAAAAAATCATTAAATATTAATATAAATTAAAAAATATTAAATTAATATAAATTAAAAAATATTAAATTAATATAAATTAAAAAATAGTAATGAAAACTATCATCTAGTTGCTTCCAAGTGTTGCCTTAATTCTCTTTGGGGTTGAGATTAAAACATTGAAATAATTAAGAGCAAAAAGAGACTTCATGAACATAGTTCATATATTTTTTTTAAAAAATGGAGAAAAATGCAATAATCATATGTTGAATTAACTTTGAAATGTTGATTGATCTCTTTGTGTATTTCTATTTGCTTAATTTAAAAACACTGTGCTTGATATTTTATAATAGTATCACAGAAGATTTATCTTTTTTCCTTCTTGCTTTGAATTTTTAGCTGTTAATGGCTAAATACTAGATATGGCATAGAATTTAACCATTTTGACCTTATTTTCATTGGAGCTTTTATATTCCAGTGGAATCATTGATGGAACCTTGTGTAGTATGGTGATGTATGAGAGTAGAAACAACAAATTAAATTTAGTAGCCTTTAAAATATTTTATGTAGACTTCTTTGTGTCATGTCCAATCAGGACTTTAATGTAATGTAAGGTTGTTGGTAGGAGAAAAATGTTTGATATAATGAGATGTTTTGATATTATGATTTATATTGATTTCTTGTGCTTTTTTATATTTCTTAACTCCAACAAATTAGAAAAATGTTAGGATGCTGGAAAAACTTGATAAAAAATCAATTTAAATCTTTCTTTTCAGCTGTATTTAATGAAATATATATATATACATGCACACACACACAAGTATAGGGTAGGTATGGATGGAATGAAATTCTGTATCCAAAGAAACACTATTCTTAAAAATGTGCTCAATAGAAAGTAGAGCAAATGATGTTTATTTAGAATTTATAACATAAATATGTTATAATATCACGACAAAAGTAGCTATTTTGTTACAACGCTACCTGAGTCTTATCACGTGATGATGATGGAATACTTTTGTAGAGATATTATTACGTATTTATGTTATATATACAGTCATATGGAAACATGGATGATTGGTTAGAACATTCACTTTCAAATCATACAATCAAAGTTTAAATTCTATTATTTGGTTGATTTGCAGGCAAGATGACTTCTTGATGTTATCTATCTGATATTGAAAACCCAGCATGTTGCACCTCTGGAAAGTACCTGAAAGCTACTCCATGAGTTGACCCAAGTCTTGAGTAAAATTTGATAGACAGAATTATTCAGGAGCCATTGATGGCTGTGCTAGCACAATACTTACGGCATATCACATTGAATAAACTGGTTCTCGTTCAATCACCGAAGTTAAGCAACGTTGAGCCTGGTCAGTACTTAGATGGGTGACCACTTGGGAATACCAGGTGCTGTAAGTGTTCAGTGACAGATGTGCATTGTGACGCAGTGGATATCGGCCTGGAAAGCGAAATCAGTGAGCCAAGTTTGAATTCCAGTTGAGTACCCTGCATTCACTCTTGGGCAAAGTATTAATCCATCACTTCCCTCCAGTTATGGGTTAAATAACAGGATGGGGCCTGGAGGCAACCCATCTAGTGTTGGTGTCACAATAAAAAACACCCTTGGTAGCCCTGGCGAAGCATCAAGTATTCAGCTATTTGACAAGATTATGAATTTCACTGCAAACTGCACCAGGGTTCCAAATGCACAGGGAATACTGGAGGGGTGTAGTGAGTTCTATCTTGGCCAATGGCCGCAAGACAATGAAAACGTGCTAGCACAAAGTTACATGTCACCATGACCAAGTATTTGTGTGTACTGGCCTTGTTCAAACTGCTGATCATGCCATATTTTGCACTATCTCTTCCAGAAACTGTAACTAAGATCTGATCAACATAGTTGCAATGTACATTCAAATGTGCCTGAGCAAGCATCTGCAACAGGAATTTGCTAGTCTCCTTAACATAGAGTTGTGCTTTAAAATGAGTGGCTGGCTATTATACACAAACATACAAGATATACAAGAAAAGTACTTTGATTTTACCTATTTCTTTAAATCTGACCAAATGATTAAACATCATACTTCTTTGTTGGACTGAGAACTTTCCAGCCTTCAGTTTTCTTAATCAGTTCTTATTTATTGAGTTGGACTTCATTTTTCTCATCAATTCATAGAAATTTAATGTTTTTATATAGTTATTTTCTAACTTAGCTACCTAACACATTTTGCTCTCTCATCTGGCTGCAGTGTTGATAAAATAGCTGAAATTATGTTACCTGAGATTATATGGTTTGAAAATGTCTAAGAAAATGAAACAAACAAAACCAAAGTAGTTTATGTAGGCAAATGCATATTATCAGAGAAAAAATATTATTTGATTTTTCAATTATGTCGATTTGAATGTGGAAAGAATATATAAACAGTGTAATAAAGAAATAGTCAGTGAATGTGTTGTGGTCTCATTTCAAGTTTTGTTGCTGAAAAGAAATAGTGTTCAATTTAACAAAGACTAATTCTTTTCTAAGCATTTTAATATTATTGTTTGATTATATCTTATTTCTTCCTAGAATAAAAAATATTTTTTAAATCTTTCTATATTATATAAACATACATTTAACTGATCTGTTTTTGTTTTCATGGACATATTATGATTTTTTGTTTGAGCTTATTATCCTTATTATTAGTGTTAAGCAAAAAAAAAAAAAAAAAAAAACAGCTTCTGAACTAACTAATATCATTATTTCTAATATTACTTAATTCCAACTTAAAAATAAAAAAAATTTATACAGGAAAAATGTCCCCCAAATAGGGTGTGTCAAACATTCTATGATTATTGTCTAAAAGGTAATAAAATATTTTAGTTATAAAGAATAATTGTTGTAATACAGCTTAGAAAAGCAGTCAATGTATACATTTAAATGTTCTGTTCATGTCATCCCACAGGACGAAAAAATGAACTCTCAAAGGGTGAATGAATTTCTTACAGGAGCCAACATATATATATATTGTAACAAAGTTGTGGAACTTGTAGGTTTTTTAACCTGCTGTTTATGCAAATAAACAAAAAAGCACCCCACCCAAACGACCCCCAAAAAATGCAATAAATACACATAATCAACCCTATTAATAAACAGAACAAAAGACGTAGAAATAAAAGACAACAAACCCCACACCACACCAACAATAAGTCCAGCTACCTGTAAATGGTAGAAAAATAAAAGAAACTATCGACACTGCAAAAAAACAAAAAACCATATATCCCAATACAAAATAACCTAAACTAAACAAAAAAGTGACCAGCCCAAAACTAAATAACCCATATCCTCCTCTAAACCAAATAGCAGCACCTTAAGAACCATAAAAGAATCGACTGGACCATCCAAAAATCACACACCACTCATATCATTAACAACTATGCCACTACTACTACATCCTGACAAGATAAATAGGAAACCTGTCCTGAACTTAACCACCACTCCCAACACCTAACTCTAAGACTATAATATGGCCAACAGAATCCAAATAAGCTCCCAACCCCACTTTCACCATAAAAAAAAGCATATTCACCACAAATAAACCGTTTTTTTACCAGATAATTTTCATTCCAACTTCTTCCCCTGATGAGAAGCACCTAAATACAAGGTTAGCTTCGAAACGCAAACATTTTTGTGTAGTGATACTATGAATTTATAAACCATTATAACAACTATTACAATATATATATATATATATATATATATATATATATATATATATATATATATGGCTAAGATAGAGTCCCAAGTCTTGAAGGTTAACTTTCCTAGATATGATGTCTCAATAAAAGCACTTGGTGTATTTGAACTACAATGAGTGTCTGAGGATGAACATCTAGTCTTCTAAAATGTTCACTTAAATTTCTATGACAAATCCTTTGGCTGGCAGCACCCACCTTGCTTTGTGTAGGATTAATCCTAGTCTTGTCTCAGCAAAAACACATGGCACAGCAAATCTCAACGAACAATAAAAAATAAAAAACAAGTTTTAGGTTTCCAAAAATGTTAAGACAAAAACAAGGTTTCCGAAGTTGGAAGTTGACAAATTGTGGACATGCATTTTGAGACTAGTAATCACATAGCTTTATTAAAATATTTATTCTTAATTATAAAAGTATTTAACTTTCTGATAATGACTATAGCTGCTGTTAATGAACAAAGTATAGGTTTTTCTGACATTCTTTATGTATAGATATTAGATAATAGATTTTTTCTCATTGTGAAATATAAAATTAATTTCTGGTAAAAATAGCAATCTTTGGGCTTATTTTTATTTTTCAGAGATAAGTAATTGGAAGTTTACCAAACTATCTACTCATTATAAACATTTCTTAACACCTTCAGTGCCAACATTTTCTTTTCTTTTACTTATAAGTGTTAGCCAAAAATATAGTACTATGTGAATTCTCTATAGACTAAGTGTGCAAACAAAGTACAAAATGAAGATGCAGTTTGAATTTCAAAAGGAAAGACATTTGCATCATTTGGTGCTTAACATGTAGAACCGGAAAAATGTTAGTAAACATTACTTGGTCCTGAATATGTTAAGCAATTTTCAAATAACTGTTTTGATTGTAAACTAAAACTCCAGATATTCTATAATATTGTAGTATAGACGTAGTTGAGATAAATGAGTAAAGGCAATGTTTTATTAACTGCACCACCATTTTATTTTTGACTCCATAAGGTTACATCTTTTATTATATGTGAATGATTATCATTTCTGTTCTTTTTGCATTTTGTGTCTTTGATATGTTTTTGAATAAGTCATTGTGCTATTCATATGAATATTCATTATTATATATGTATTGCTGTGTTCAGGTTATAAAGAGTTTTTCTTCTGTGTATATGTATATTTATGCAAATATAGCATGATTGTACTCACATGTTTGTGTAATATAGTATCAGGTTATTTATGCTATACTATAATATGTTCAGGATATTTGTGTGTGGATTGTACTCTTGAATTCATTCCTTGGTTTTTGGCAAATTCTTTTTGTGAATATTATTTAAGCCTATCTTTCGTTTGCACAGAGTTCATCTTTTGGCTGATTAGTGTGTTGATTGAAATTCTGATGGCCAACTCAACTTCCACATGCACATGTGTGCGAATGTGAACTAACTGCTATACATGTGTTGACTCTTCTTTTTATATTTACTTAACACCTACACATTTCTAATTTGATTTTGGTGGGAGCATTAGTCATTGGTTGATTTACACATGATGACAGTTAACCAAATAAGCTATGTTCAGGTTATAATCTAGGTTACCAAAAATATGGAAGAATAGAAAGAGGAAAAGAATGTATGTGCTGAGAGAAAGAGAGAGAGATAGTTTCTCTGTTACTCTGTTAGTAAAGAGAAAAAGGTATATTTCAATATACGTTTACTACAACCTATCTACTCACCAAAATATAAAAGGATTTGTACTATAAACATATAAAACACAGAAGTATATTTTATTAGTTTATATATATATATAATAATAAATATATATATTACCCTGCATTGGTAGCACTACTCAGAGTTTCATACACTACACAATAATCAGGTGCATATTATAAACTGATCTTTTAAGAGATTTGAATTTAAGTTCATTAGATATTCATGTAAGCTAAATCTTACAATGTTAGAGTACTATTTTTTAATTTAAAAAGAGCATAATTTAAATAAACAAAAATTACATGAAGTTAAAAAACTAGAATAAAAAGAGTTGTGCCACCGACATAGGATAATATGTATATTTACTAATATATAATTAATAGCTCTGTTATACTACATTGAGCACTGTTTTATTAACACCTGAATAATATTTTTATATATGTGTATATACTTGAGTGTTTACCCATATGTATATTTATCAACACACACACACACACACACACACACACACACACACACACACACACACAATCCAATTTACATTTTTTCTTATTTCATGTAAGGATGCTGAAAAGCCAATTTTTTTTTTTTTTTTTTTAATCATATCACCCCAATCAAGGCGATAACGCCACTGATGTGCAGGGGGCTACATAGGAGTGAAAAGATTGGAAAAGAGAAAACCAGAAACAGCATCCTAAACAGGAAACAAGGGATGAGCCTCTTCACCTGTTCAATAGATGTGGGTGGAGTGTGAACCGGGCGATAATTTAGTCTATCTACTCCAATCTTTCCAAAATTCTGATGTTTGGACATTTGTCAGAATTTGAGAAGTAAATTTGGTTCAGAACTTTTCAGCTCTCTTTTATCAATGTTATTTCTAGTTTAGTCTATGAATTATTCAAATTATCATTTCTTTACTTTCATTGTTTTGATTACAGTACTTTAGCCAGCCTACTTTCCAGTTTTTCTTTCCAGATATATCTATCCCTTTCATGTGACATCCTGTACACTTCCTAGGAACTGAACCATTTTTTCATCTTGCTATGTTTTGATCAAAAAATCTTTCATTTGAGGTATCACCAATCTTTTTATCTTTATTGTCCCTTAGGACTCACAAACCAGCAAACATGGGAGTTCAAATGCTATCTCTGAATTTTAGACAATATTAAGACCAGAGATTGTACTGTCTTTATCATATTTGAAACAGCAAAAATTAGAATACTAATATGAATGTATAGCTGGCCACTCATATCCAAGGATGCCTGTCTACTAGGGCAGTTAGCTAATTCCTGTTGCAGACACATGCTCAGGCACATTTGAGTTTGTTCAACACCAATGGAGCCCACCAGTGGTTTATACTGAAACTGTGCTGAGTAGACCTTAGTTACAGTTTCTGAGAGAGAGCATGTTATCTAGCATGAACAACGGTCTGAATAAGACCAGGACACTCAAATCCTCGGTCACAATGACTTCATGCTAGTACAACCATCAATGACTCCTAATGTAAATCATTGGTAATATAATAACCAATGCTGTGTTAAATTTTATAAAATTTTGTTTACCTCAGCTGTTAACTCCAATATGTTTGAAATGTGGAAAAATTTATAATTTTTAATCCAAATACAGAGGTAATTTTTATGGATAAATTAAAATAATAAGTTTTTAAGCTTTGAAAATTAGACAGCACTAAATTTTAGTATATGCCACATTAGATCCGGAAAGTCAATCAAACAAAACACTTTGTCTGTCCATAATAAAATGTCCTGAACAACTCGATCTTTATCTCTGTGTGCTCTTCATGAATATACTCACAAGGTTGCTTTCAGATTAATGGCCAGAAAACCAAAGACAGACTTTCTTCTTATTGATTCTTATTTTAACTTGGACTACTGTCCTTGCTAACTCAGATCTTTACTCTTTGATCTGTCAGTGATTAATATATATATATATATATATATATATATATATATATATATATATATATATAAGTGAAAAAGATCTGACTTCATAAAGTGGAATATAACATCATTATTTTATAACTGAAATATATTGTTAAAAATCAATAAACTTTTAAAGAAAGACAACTAAATTTACATCAGGTTTAAAAATATCACCAGACATTTATCTTTGAGCTAATTAGTGATACTAAATATATGAAACTAAAGTACTGCAATGAAGTTTCATTTAGTAAAAATATTAAATTAATCAGAACACACAGAGATACACAGTGTGTGTGTGTGTGTGTGTGTGTGTGTGTGGAATTTATCAAAAATAATTTTACAAACTTGGGGGGGGGGGGGAATTCATCACACCAAAACATAGACAAATGTTCATATAAACATATGTTTGCAAATCCTTCATTTTTAAGTTCTTCAGTTTAAAGTTTATGGTAGATGCTGTTTAATGTACAATTCAAAAATACTTCTAAAACCTTAGGGGGAAGGTTCCTGGCATCAAAAAAAGGTAAAATATCCATATAAACACATATTCAACAGGCCACCATTGTACCTCAACTCAGCAACTCATAACAAATGTTCAATATGTCCTCCGCTAGCTTCTACACAAGTATGCACCTGTTGAATCATCGATTGGCAGACATTTTCAAAATTTCAAATACTTCCACAAGGTGTTAAATTGTCTCACAGGCCACTATAACATGTTGATGAAGCATCTCTGCATTATTAATGTCTGCTGCGTTAACCAATCATTTTAGTTGGCCCCACAGATAAAACTCCAAAGGATTGAGGTCAGGGGAACGTACAGGCCATGGAACTAGTACTCCCCTACCTATCCATTTTTCATGGTAGATGCCAGCAAATGCATTGAGGACAATGTGACTAAAATGTGCTGGAGCACCATCATGCATCACCCACATGCATATTCATATGAACAGGGGTACATCCTCTATCAGGTCTGGAAGAGTGTTCAAAATAAAGTCCATATAGACAGCTCCTGTAAGACATACTGAGAGAACATATAGACCTACCAGACAGCTACCTACAATTCCAGCCAAGACATTAATCATAAATTGATACAGTTTTCTAACCTGTATTGGACTACGGGAATTCTGATCTGCCCAGACCAGAATGTTACTTCATTTGAAAACAAGACTTAAAAAACAAACAATATATCAGTAATTTGTGCAAGAAACCATCAGCAAAAGTGCTCCTATGGTGAGTGATCAGAAAGCAAAAGACTCTTGAAGTACCCTCCATTCGTTACTATGAAATGTATGACATGCTAGGGCCACCTAACATGTGCTGATACCTGAATTGTTTCCAACAACCTGTAGAATGTGTTCTTCATGGTCAGTCTTACAAGCAGATCATGGTCTTCATGATAAACAGCAGCAAAGGTTGGATGATTCATCCTACTTTGATTTGGAAATGAAATCTGATATGAGCATGCAGCCATGCATCCATTACCATTCACACAGATGTATGTAAAAATCCTATCTGCCTCATATTTGCTCACCCATTGACAATAATTTTTTTTTTTTCAGAAAACAAGCTTTTTATTTTATTTTTATGGAAAATTGATATACACAATAATGAAAATATTGCCAATTTGAAGGCATGCTTGGAAAAATCTTTGCCATATCAAAGTTTCTGATTTTCCTTTATTGGCTAGGAATCAGAACTTAGTGTTTATTACATTATAGCTCCCTGAATATTTTCTGCAAAAAACATTCACTGTTTTTGATTGGAAAACTATCAAAGTTAGACAGAAAATTCAGCTTTATAGCAAAATCTTTGGAGATTTTTAAAACCGTCCATCATATCGCATATATATTTTTATGTAGTTGTTAAACTCAGATTTGGTGAGTTGCTTTTCTTGCTATTTTGTAACACTTGATAGCCTTAATCAGACAACACTTAAAAACTAATGAAACTTAAAACAAGCCTATTATTATACTTGGACAGTTTTCTGAAATAGAAAAAAAATCACCTAATCATTTGGCACATGTTCAAATAAGCACATTGCTTTATTTGAATCTTGTTTACAAATTTTGAATTTCCAGTGTATATAAAAGACTGCTGAAAATTCCTGTCTCACCTACTTTCCGAAATCGGACAAAATGACCTAACATTATTTCTTTTAATCTCTTCTTGATTAGGTTGAAAAAAGAAATTGATTTAGAAATTCTTGCAAATATCAGATAATTGTTGGATTTTAATGAAACTTTCAGGACTTATTCACAAATGAATGTAATTATTTTAGAAATGTTACTTTTTTTTTCTTTAGAAAATCTTGGTCAAAATCTCTTTTTTTTCTTTACCTCTGTTATCACCACTCTCTTTATTTAATAATTTTATAAAATTCTGAGAAATTTATTTTTTTAGCACTTAATGTATATATTAGTTATCATTAAAGAATTTAAATCATCAATTTCTTTTTTCAAACAGTACCCCCAGTTAGAGGAAATCTGCTCTGAATCATAAAATAAAAAAATGCACATAATAAGACATTATTTAATTAGAAAAAATTTATAATTGTTCTTATGAATAACATATATTATGGACAACACTGTCTTAAAAAAAAGATATTTTTATGAATAATAAGAATTGTTTTCATGTGAAAAATTTTCATTATAATAATTTATAAAGTTTAAATCTTTTAAAATTCTGTATTAATTTGCAAGAGTTAAGTAATATT
Organism: Ascarosepion bandense; assembly: GCA_037127315.1. NCBI lineage: Eukaryota > Metazoa > Mollusca > Cephalopoda > Sepiida > Sepiidae > Ascarosepion > Ascarosepion bandense. Next base: position 4,009,044 of record JBBBDQ010000563.1, on the reverse strand, counting down.
GTTATTGGGTAAAAACTGTATTTACTACTCATAAATGTAAAAGCTTACAATTCAGCAACAGCCAGTACTATTAAAAGAATTTTTAATTTTTTTGTGCATAAACATGCCGATTTTTGAAAATATATCCATGTACATTTTTATAAGGTATCTATACAGATTATCATAAAATAAGAGCAGTAAATTTAAAATTTATTGGGAAATAACATAACCAAAAATCAATAAAATACAAACCACCATAGACAATCGCATCTACCTCCCATTAGCATGGGACAGGCTAGCCTCCCAGAGAGTAAAATACTACGCCTCCTTGGCCTTACCCTTTCAGTGGACCTCAAATTGAATGACTATATCGAATCCATTGCCAAATCTGCTGCTATAAAAGTCGGCTCTCTGTGCAGGGCCTGGAAGTTTTTCCCACCTGAATCTATTCTGCACATATACAAATCTACCATCCGCCCGTGTATAGAATATTGCTGCCATATCTGGTCGGGTGCCCTTGCTGCTCTCCTTGAGCTTCTTGACAAAATACAAAGGAGGATCTGTAACGTGGCTGATACTGACTTGGCAGACCAGCTGCAACCACTCTCTCACCAGCGTGATATGGCTTCCCTGTGCCTCTTCTACAAGTACTTTCATGGCTTCTGCTTTGATGAGCTTAGATCACTGGTGCCGCCTAAGCATGAATTTACATGAGATACTAGATTAGCAACTAGGTCCCACCCTTTTACAGTTAAACAAATAAGATGTAACCGTAAATTCTACTCCAACAGCTTCTTTTCTCGTGCTTCCCGCCTGTGGAACTCCCTTCCACAAGTCTGCTTTCCCGACAGCTACAATCTCCAGGTGTTTAAATGTAGGGTCAATAGACACCTCCTATCACACTAACTCCCAATTATTCTCAAAAAACTCTCATCTACCCAACCCTCATTCTCTGTATCCTTACCCGCCTATCACCCACCCTCTGACATTTCTTATATTTAATCATCCTTTCTCCACTCTATGTAGCCCCCTGCGCAGTAGTGGCAGTGACATGCTTTGCTCGGGGTGAAAAATATTTTCCTAAATTTTTAAGATTACCAAGCAGTTAAAAGATGATATGAAAAAAAGCATTCACATTGTATTCATCAAGTAATTTTTAAATTTTTTTGCATAAAAGTGCTAAACATTAAGCTATCAATAAATCTATCAATACCTCTTAAGGCACACACCTTAAAATAATCCTTTTCTGCTATATTTTAAGTTAAAAGCAATATTTGTTTTAATTTTAAGCTTGAAATTAGTTAATATTCTTAAAATGAAATTTTTTTAAAAATTTATTTCATTTTTTAAAAATTTATAATAAAGAGAATTATGTTGTTGACAGATTAGTTAATATGGCCGATTTTAGCAATTTCCCCACTCCCCAAAATTATCCTAATCAATTAAATTTTTGTTAAAATACACCAAAGTATTTTGCTTATTGGAAATATGAAATTAAATATATTTTCTTAGAATTCAAACTAAAATAAAAGGTTCAAGAAGGATTTTTATTGTTTCAAATAAATTTTAAATTTTAGGGGTTTTGTGTGTGTGTGTGTGTGTGTGTGTGTGTGTGTGTGTGTGTTTTTAAATGTTTGTGGTCTGGTAAAGTCCTCAAAAGAAATAGTTCAGGTTGAGAACTTTTCAGCATCCCCTTATATATATCTGTGAACATTTTTTACTAGCAAGACATCTTTTATTCTTTAAGAAGTTGTTCCTTGTGAAAGTAAAAAAGTTCTAAATACAATGCACCACCATTGAATAAATGCAGACAATTTGTATTATTATTAAGGTCCTCTGGAATGTACACCATCAAAACAAAAAAATCATTCCCTGCCTTTTTTATTTGTATGCCTGAAAGATACATGTTTTAGAAATACATTTGTAAATTACAATTCACTAAAAGTTATATATATATATATATATATATATATATATATATATAGTCATCTGCAGACAGTCCTGTTTTGCTGAATCACAGCTCATCAGTACGGTTAGACATCCGATTGCTTTGAGCCAAGATTGAAACCTGACCTATTTGACATCAGTCAGAGATTCTACGTCTAAGCTATCAGCGCACAGTAGAGGAAAGCAGATTTTAGTGTTATATACATAATGTAGACAAATGCCAGTAGCCCAGAGTGTTCAATTTATTGCTGAAGAACAATGCATAGTGATGCTAATGAGCCATTTTATGCTCTCATTACGATTGAGCTCTCTGGAGAAGAAAATTTTAAAAACAGTTTCCACTTCAGCTATATGCGTGACTCTTCAGAAATGAATTGAGTTCTCTCGGTGACTGGCATGTGTAAACACTGCTGATATACAACACGTTAAAATTTCCCTTCTCTGATACCATGCGTTGATGGCTTAGGAAGTAGCGACTCCGACTGACACCAAATCGGTCAAGTTTCGATCCCAGCCCGAGGCGAGTGGATGCGTCTAGCCACACTGATGAGCTGTGATACAGCGAAACAGGCTTGTATGTGGATGACTAATATATATATATATATATATATATATATATATATATATATATATATAATGGTTCATTGGCAACCAACCAACCACTTATCTATCATGCCAATTCATTGGGCAAAGTATACTTTAAAGTGCTTTATATACTTTAAGGTGCTAGGGTAAAATGCATTGGTAAACCTATTCAAATACTTCACTATATCTCTGTATTTTGAAAAGTACCTCCTTAAACAGTCAAAACTATAAGATAGCTGCTGTAAATTAATGCTTACTACACTGACCATTGCTAAATTAATGACTTCTACTTTTAGTGATTGCTCCACCACTAGGATTTTGTGCCAGATTATATTAAGCATAATAAATACCTAACTACAAACATATATTAACAAAAAAGATTAAGACAAGAAACAATTTCTGTGTGAACTAAAGGAATTCCTTAAAAGAAAAGAACCAACAATGATAGTGCAAAATGAACTGAGAATAAATAAATTGATAAAAAGTTATTTTCTAGAATGTTTTTACTCAAAATTATCTGCCCTTTGTCTGAGTTACCTTCCCTTGTTAGTTATCTCACCAACCTATTTTCCTGACAACAGCAGAGATATATAAAATTAAATATGTAAAAAATCATCTCTTGCAATGGTCACTAGGGGTTATGGCCTAAAGTTCCCCTACCTCTTAATATGTCATATTTAAGGCAAGGATATATATATATATTAAATATTGCTTGAGATAAAAGTTAAAGATCAAATATAGATTGGAATCTGACAAGATGATAAGAATAAATAGAAAATGTTTATCAATCTAATGTTTTCCTTTTTTTAATGCTTCATCAGAGTTTGAGAGAAAACAAACAAAAATGACTATACTTGTATTGTCTTTTCTTTCATTCTCAACTAGCAACTGATTGAACATTTTTGATTTTATTCAAATTGCTCGTACCTCATAACTAGTAACTTCATATTATTCATCTCTTTATCTCTACATAATAATGTATATAAAATATATTTTTATTGTACATATGTGAAGGATTTTTTCCTTTTCACTAAAAGGAACAAACACTTTTAACATGGTTATATAAACAAATTACTTCATGTCTATAATTCTTTTAATCTTTCCTGTATTACATTCTACAAATAACTGTGTGGTATTTTAAATGTAAAAAAATCCTGCAGGTTTCTCTAATATTAATGATCTTTTTCCTGAGGAGGTTTAATGAAACCCTCACAGATGTGACAGCAATACATTACACTATCAAAAAGATGCCCTCTCCAACATTGCAATGTGGAAATGATTATTTTTTTACATCAATTCACAATACATACAAATTCAGTCAAGAATATTTACATGTTAATTTTTTTAAATTTTGCTAGTGATACTTCATCAGAAGCCATCTCTTATTTCTTTATCCTAATCCGCATTTAATATGATGAATAAATTGAATAACAACATAAAGAGAAGCAGTGTTTCTTGTCAAAATTTTGTATCTACATGCTTCTTTATTCGGTTGACATTTTATTTTTTTCTTTCGCATTGACTTAATCCAAATGGTGACAACATTTCAACACTAATTCCAAGCCTTCAAGACTGAGAATCAAAATAACTAAACTCCAACAAAATAAGCAAGTCAGACAAATAGACTTTTTATGAAGAACAATCAATAGTTTCTGAATCAGTAGACTAACAGATTCAAAAGAAATAAAGTTAATATTTTAGACAATTACATTCTATGAAATTATAACAAACACCCTTCTTCTTAGTTTTCTTTTTCACTACAATTGAAACTTAATCGAATTTGTGTTTCTCCTCAGAATAGTTTAATTTAATTTGTTCCAGTTGGCTAAATCCTTTATTTTTTTTACTTAATTTGCAATGGCAAAAAATTTATGACAAACGCCAATTCCCCTAAAATTCAATGTTAATTCTGTTGATTCATACTCTGCATAGAATCTGTAGATTCATCCAAGTTGCAAACAAGAAATAAAATATGCAAATGTACATTTACATGTATATCTGTATGTGTGCATTCATGTATGTGTGTGTGTGTGTGTGTGTGTGTGTGTGTGTGTGTGTGTGTGTGTGTGTGTGAGTGTAGTGAGTGAGTGATGCAGGGATTTATATCCATATATTTTGAAGCTAATGCAAGTGATAAAGCTGAATCATTTTCATTCTTAGGCTGACCTCCACAATAAGTAAATATTTTGAACATTTTGGGGAAATGTCTGGCAATGAGCCCAAACTAAAAAATCTTTTGCCTTCTCAATAGTTAGTTGGATTCAATAAAGACAACATTGATTCAAATAATATGTATGATATTGCATAAACACAGAAAGACTGTCTGCTTTTTAATATTTGCAAGCTGATTATTTTTTTTTTTTTTTGCTTTGTCCTGACAATTGCCAAAAGGAAAGGATTTTAGATGAATTTTCATAAACTTATACAAATAATATCTAGGGAATGCTTATTTTTTAAACTTTTATTAGACATCTGTATTTAATAAACTCACAAGTGTGGAAAATGTTAGATAAAACTCTGTACATCAGAATGATAGTGGACAACTGAATGATGAAATGAAAATTTAAAAAATGTTTACATGTTTCATCTTTCAAAAGGATTTTGTCAGACTAATTATGCTTTTATTGATGGAATCATATATATGTAGTAGGGGAATTACACACAACAAATGGTGGTCATATCAAGAAGAGGTGCAGATACAGAAATGCTTAGCTTTCGTTTTTTAGAGTTTTTTTTTTTCTGACGTATTTAGATACATAACCTAACCAACATCATTCAACTTTCAATCACTTTTCGCTACTGTATTTAAATATCCCACATTATAATAGCAATAGTTTTGTTAGGAAAGGAGATATGTTGTATGATTCTTACCATGAAAGATTCTGAAATTAGTGCACTTTCAGTGCATTTTTCACCCTAATAAATTACTTTCTCTTAATTAAAAGTATTTATTCCAAATTATCTAAAATCTATACATATATCACATAAAAAGTTTTTATTCTACTTTTACAATTATCATATTGCCATTTTATTCTTTTGACTATATAATAAGAATAATGATACATAATTATATATAATTATAATATGTAGTTATATATAAACATAATATATATACTAATATATATTATATCTTTTTTTCATCATTTCACCCCAAGCAAGGCAATAAAGAGGGCTACTAAATGTGAGAGAATATGAGGAAAACAAAATTAAGAAGAGTGAACAATAAAAGAACAAAAATTAAGAAAACAGAAAATAGTGATTAACATGCATTTAAATTTAATTTCAAAATTAAGAAAACAGAAAATAATGATTGATATTGCATTTAAATTTTTGAAGATTAAAGTTGACTAGAAAGCAAGAAGCCAAAAGAATGCTTCACAAATGAGAAATGTGAGAAAAGAAACTGTTTGTTAGCATAGAACAAATATCATTAGAACAGTTACCATGTAAGTATTTATAGAAAAGGCAAAGTGTAGCCATAATTATTTATATAATATTATAATATACAATTATCTATAATAATTGCATATTATAATACTTGTTAAAGAATATAAACAACAACCAGTTGTAAGTATAGTAAACAGGATATTTATTTGACCAAATGCCGTGTGTCTCTGGTCTCTAAGAGAATATAATCCAGAATGCCCCTTGTGGCCTTCTCCTCTTCCACATGTCCCCCTGGCGGCCCCTCTTGGGTTCATGGAAAGACAATCGGTCTTCCAAACTTGTGGGACAGGCTGTGTTAGATGTTAACAATGCTTATATATAAATTTTTATACATCAAGAACAATATTGGGGAGAAAATGTATGACAAAGGGGGAAAATGTTTTGTGTGATAAACTCTCTAGACATTTTTGTCATAGTGAATTCTTTTCTCCTTTGATCAGAGTAACATTTTTTATGTCAAAATTGTGGCCAGTATTATTACAGTAGGCATTTGATGTATTGTTTTGTGAAATGTCACATTTGTGTTCATATAAACTTTTATTTAGATTCCTTGAGGTTTCTACTATGTATACTCTGTGACAATTATTACAGGCAATCAAGTAAATTCCTCTTTCAAGTTTTGGATTATTATTTTGTTCAGTATTGACTAAGTCTTTGTTTCAGATGTAGTAGTAACAAATTTGATGTTGAGTTTAGATAAGTTCTTTTCATTTGTAGTTGTGATAGAGTTGGTCGAACAATATATTTTCTCGATTCATTGGATTTTTCAAAAGGGGCCGATTTTCTATTTTGAAATATCTTATGAGCCTTTTGTTTCGCATTGAATACAAAATAATTAGAGTACTGAAGAAGCTTGAAAGTGTTTTCAATGTACTTCTCTTCAGGTAAATATTGAGGACTGCAAATTCTGAGTGCACTTAATTTATAATACTTATATATAATTGCAGATTATAATACTTACATATAATAATTATATATTATAACATATAATTAAAGTATCATATATAATATAATTATTATGATGTCATTATATTATTTTCCTGATTTGTATAAGATGCAATAGATAGGAACTTTTGTCATTCAATTCTCTTGTGAAAGAATGACTTTATTAAGAAACTTTAAAATGTGTTTGCACTCTTGAAAATGACCTCAATGTTGCAATAACCACAAATCTGTTGCCTTCAGTTTGCAGTTCTTCTTACAGAGAGAAGATTTATTGTGACTCTAGCATCATATCCAAAGACAAAATAGAAAAGACTGGAATAGAAGAAATATAATTTCCATTTCATTTTTTTCAGTTTCTTTACCAGAACATTTACAAATAATTCACTAGTGTCTGTATTATGTTTGCTTACTATGACTTGGCGGATGTGCATTGTGGTGCATTGGATATCGGCTTGGAATGAGAAATCGGCTTGGAATGAGAAATCAGGTTCGAATTCCAGCTGAATTCATTGCATTCACTTACGCACAAATACCCTTGGGAAAGGTATTAATCCGTCTCTTCCTTCCAGTTATGGGTTAAATAACAGGACAGACTGGGTCCTATAGCCTTGGTCAGTAACCAGTCTTTCCACAGAAAACAATGGCAACCTACTGCGGGATAATATTCTGCCTAGTCAGTCATGTCTCTTTCAAGACATGATCGCCCAAGCGTGTATCATGTATGGCACTTAACTGACTGACTGACTATGACTTGAAAACTGGTAATTAATGCTGGCAAAAGCTTTCAAAAATAATTTTTCCTCAAGAATGACCCAACAATTTTCTTATAGCAAATGTTTGTGTAAATAGTTGGAGATTTTTATCCGAGCACTAGGACAAGCCATGATAACAGATAATGATCTGAAAAAATTACTGCTTCTCTACCAGATTCAATGTGGCCTGGCTATTAAATGACCAACAACTTGCATTTGAGCCATCCTTTAAATAGGCTAATATGACACATTCCTATTTCTAAATCTAAATCTAAATCTCTAAAAAAGAAAGGTCATTGGACCAAAGCTTTTCTTATATGTCCTCTTTTCATTGAATTCAATATGCTACACTCTCATTTGAATTTCAAGATGAAAAAGGGCATTCAAGGAAGTTAACCAGTTAATTCATGAGTATTTTATTTTCACTTGGAAGGCTCAAAGTTATATATTTACTTAACCATGTCTGGCATAAGGCCACAAACAAAACATCACAAATATATTACTACTATATTGCTATTTCTACCAGTTCAGACCTTTACAACTAAGACTCTAAATACATCTAAAGAGTCAAGTCATTCATTCCCTCTATATTCCATGGGTAAGGAGGAAATTTCACTTTGTTTTTTGTTTTTTTTGTTTTGTGCTTTTGTTTTTGTTTTTGTTTTTGTCAAGAACTATTATTTTGTAAAACAGGTTCTCACCTGAGTATTTTCTTACACTGCAATCTTGACCTCTTCAAACCAGGGGTCAATCATTATCTATCTCCCTTATCCTCATAATCTTCACTTCCTCCATTTTTACATTTATATCACAAACCTTATTTACTAACCATCTACCTTGTGTAGCTTTTTAGCCTTCTTTTGGGTTGACATTGAAATACTAGTTTTTTTTTGCTTTGTTTTGTTTTTCTACATTATTTTCTACCAGTATCACAGTCACCAAAAAGGCCTCAAGATTTCAATTTAGTAGATTAATACTATCATCCAGTAATAAAAACATTAAAAAGGATATGAACTTCACCAAGAATATCATATTTTTTGTTTTGTTTGTTGCTATGTTTATCTGTAATCAACCAATCTCAAAAAAAGAATGACACTATGGTGATGAATATTTTATGCCTCACGGAGAAAGACTTTATTGATCTGGGGTATATATATATGCTTTTTATGGATATTTATTACTATTCATACCACACATATTCCTCTACTGTACACAGATTACAACAGTCAAATGTTCTGAGCAGGTGGAGGGGAAAAATCACTGGTCATAACATATGCTCAGACCTGTAAATTTTTAAAAAGAAGTATACTCCAACAAAAATGTTTATAGGTCTCTTTGGATTTCTTTCTCTCCCTCAATTTTTCTCTCATATATAGGTGTGCATGGGTGTGTTGTCAAGTAGTCAAGATGTTAGCATTTTACACACAAAACCTAGGTTTGGATTTCACCATAATCAATTTGTTGAGGAACTGACATTAATAATAACAGCCTAGAAAAATGATCCAAGTATGCAGTACCATTCAAAAGTGCCTGAAAACCATGCCACAAGAAGAAGCATGAGTGAAATTGGGTAGATGGAACTGTTCAAAAGCTAGTACAAAGTCACAAGTCATTGTGACTGAAAGTTTGAACATATAAAAAACACTGATGCTTGTACAAGCACAAGATATAACTAAAAATTTGAGCATACTGACCGTGTTCAAACTGCTAATGTCAAATTATGTTCTCCCCCCAGAAACTCTAAGGTCTGAGCAGTATAGTTTTTGTATGAACTACAGGTTGGCTCTGCAGATTTTGAAAAGACACAGAAGTATCTGAGCAGGTATCTGCAACAGGGTTTAACTAGTGATTCGAGTAAACAGACATATTCAAATATGAACAGCCAGATGTATATATGTGTGTGTGTGTGTGTGTGTGTGTGTGTGTGTGTGTGTGTGTGTGTGTATAGAGCTTATTCAGTTATTAACCTCTAGAGTTGGGATGCTGAAGGTAATATCAATCAGCTAAGAGAAAAATTTTGTATTTGTATTTATCCTTTATATAACTCAAGCATATTAAATCCAAGTTATTGACATTAGAACATTTTCCACTCTGTATTACCTTTGAGGAAATATGCATATCTACTTCTGAAACAAAAATAAAACTTTTGTATGGCAATGATTCAGTTTATTTGCTATTAGTTCTTAGACTAACATAAAAATTACAGCCAAATAATAACATGAGAGAAAAATGTATTGTTAAAAGCTGATAAATTAAGAAATATATTTCCGTTTTATCTCTCCAGATTGGCAGCAAACCAAAAAACAAATAGGTACCAAGGATGAAAGCTCATTGGATTAGATCCAGATATAGTCACTCCTCGAAGGAACATCTCCCTGATTGACCATGTCTTCAGTGGTGTAGCCTTACTCACCATGCTTTGCTAATTGTTGGTTGGTGAGGTTATTTAACCCACAGTTGGAGAATTTTAAAATTGTCCTTCTCCTAGACCAGTTACCACCCAAGGCTACAGGAGCCAGTCTGTCCTGCTATTTGATAACTAACCAAATTTCAAAATAATCTATTTCATTACAGACTGAGATTTAAAACACGCAAACTCATAAGCAATGATTTAATATAAAAATGACACTTTCTTTTATCAAAAGAGAAGTCCAAATAGGATATGTTAATAGAAACCTCTGTGTGTGTACATATAAATATATATATATATATATATATATATATATATATATATTAATGACAAAGATGAAAAAAAATTTATGACATATTTCATCCTTTAAAACTTCATTGAACTAAAGTAATTTTTCTGAACTAAAGTAATTTTCCAATAAAGTTTTAAAAAATAAAACATGTCACAAAGAAATGATCTGAAGATTGTGTTCAAACAAGAAGTAGAATGTCATCACTTGATGTTGACTGCAGTGTCCACCCTTATATTTACACACCCTTTATCCCCGATATTGACCACTTTATCAATAAATATAGCATAACTTGAAATTATATTTTTACCATATATATATATATATATATATATATTGTGTATTTGGGCAGCAATCTATTTTTGTGCAAGTTCCATTGAAAATGACAGATAAGGTATTACCATTAGGTTTTTATATAATTTTTCATGTGTTCTTATGATTCTTTTTTCTTTTCAGAACTCAAATTATATAGGAATTGTCCAAATGTTTTGCTTTTCAAAGTGCTTTCAGCTATACTTTTAGCCATTATCAAGGGTGAATTTTATTTTACATGTAACTGAATATGTGTAGAGTTTGTCTGTAGTCATGTATCTGTTATATTCAGAACACCATAAGAACGTCGTTGCCATGTTCGTAATTAATATTATTAAATGTGAGATTTTTTTCTTTTTTGTTATTAATACATCCATTATTTTTAATTTTGTTTGCATGTGGATGATATGTGTATTATTAACAAGTATGTCACAGATAGGGCCAGGTACATCTCTGTGTGTGTTTAAATGAGATTGAATTGAACTATGGTCTGAAAGCTGGAATGTCAATCTTCTTGTCAACTGTGTGGCCAATGTAACTGTTTACAAATTTGAATTGTTCAAGAACACAGATCCTCAAAGGATGTGTAAATTCATAAATGACACTGGTTCTCTGAATGAATTGTTATTATGGATAATGAGGTTAACAGTTTTAGATTTTGCGTAATAAATAATTAATTTAACTCTTTTGGTCAAGCTAGTCAAAGTTGTGTATTTTCAGATTATGTTTTAAAGTGAAGATTCGTCCTGTTTATAATTAGTATGCATTTGGTTTTTGTAGAAAATATGAATGTTTTTGTCCATGTGTTTGTTGTTATAAGAAAGAAACAGTCTTATATTGTCACCAATTAAATAATTTGGAAAGCCATTCTTCACAAGCATTTGATTCAAATTGTGGAATTCATTGAAAAAAAGTGGGTGAGAAGATGAATTTGAAAGTATTATTACTAGACAATGAAACCTGCATATATATATATATATTACGGAAATTAACGAATTTTAACGAAACTTGGTTATAAACAATCAACAATTTGAAATAAATTGTTTGAACATTATTTTTTTATTGATACTTGTATTTAAGTAGATATTCTGTTTTTTAATTAAACAGTATTATATATTTATATCTACCGGCCTGATTATTTCGATAAATTGTTATTACGAAAATGTGTGCCATTCGGCAGGACTCGAACCTGCGACCACTATTTACATAGGGGAAGCTACCATTTGATCTGGCAACATCTTGGACCTCTCAACCACGAATAGCCTCCAGTCTAAACAAGGTTTTTATCAAGCCTATATAACACAATATATTCATTGTCTAGTAATAATACTTTCATTACTTCACTATATAAAAAACCCACCACTAAAACTTCTTGCCACCTTAATTTTATTAGTCAATGTCCTCTTAGATACAAAATTGGTATTATTAAAATTCATCTTCTCACCCACTTTTTTTCAATGAATTCCACAATTTGAATCAAATGCTTGTGAAGAATGGCTTTCCAAATTATTTAATTGGTGACAATATAAGACTGTTTCTTTCTAATAACAACAAACCCATGGACAAAAACATTCATGTTTTCTACAAAAACCAAATGCATACTAATATATATATATATATATATATATATAAAGACAAAAGGAAAACTTATCTTAGTTGACATGTTTTATCACGGCAAATGCTAGGGATGAATGTCATTTGAATATCATAAAGTCCATCAGAGAATGAAACGCTTCAGCTAAGATAACTTTTCCTTTTATCTTTATTCATATTTTTCTTTTACAAATATACTCTGAAATTTTTATACACACATATTTGGATTAGAGTTATGACTTTTTGACCATTTGTAAAAAAAATGATTTAATATATAATTCAATGAGCTTTTGCTAAAAAATAATGAAGAAAGGTTTAATTCAGTTTATTCTTTAAAAATGTCACCTCTAACAAAAGTTTTTAAATATGTTTTTTTTTCTTTTTTAATCATATCACCCCAAGCAAGGCGAAATTGCCACTGATGTGCAGGGGACTACGTGAGAAGGAAAAGATTGGAAAAGAGAAAAACCGGAAACCACATCCTAACCAGGAAACAAGGGATGAGCCTCTTCACCTGTTCAATAGACGTGGGTGGAGTGTGAACCGGGCGATAGTTTAGTCTATCTACTCCATGTAAGTACAATAATATTAGGAAACCTTCTAGAACTTCATGATGCCTTATAGAACTTTATAGAACCTTCAAGAACTAGTTTTTGTTTATTTGTAAGTTTGCATCTTATACTATAGCTATAAACTGGCGCACATCGGTATGGTGTATTGGTTAGCAAACTTGTCTTGCTAGAACTTATTACAATTGAGTCGTGAGTTCGATCCCCACTGCGTACCCCATACTTTCGGCCTTGTGCCACATCTAAGCAGCACATAATCAACTATAGTTATAAACAGTTAAATGCCTTTAAAAAGGCATACTAACTATACATTTACATTATTAGTAAATATAAAATAAAGCTTCTGCAAGTTTTTAAATTTTGTTTATTTGAAAGTTTGTATTTTATGCTATATTTGGACAGCAATCTTTTATTTAAATATGGTTTAGTAAAATACACCTGCCAGTGAAGATTTTATTAAGTTTTGATTTAATTTTTCTAGTATTTTTACATGTTTCTTTTCATTTTTTTTTTTTTTTGCTGGAGATAAGGAGTGTAAAAATGTTCTCTAATTTTTTACTTTCCAAGTGCTTTCAGCCATTTCACTGGCCATTTTCAAGGATGTTTATGTTTCTGATGTTGTTATTATATCCTTTTGTGTTTTTTGTGTTTTTGAAAAGCTATCATGTGATGCACCAGCTAAGTATTGCATGAACATCTATCTATTTTTCTAAAAAAACATTCAAAACTCCATTTCCACTGTTAAATAATGTAAAGTTCATGATAGGAGAAAATTGTTTGATTCATATAGTGCCTCTCTTATAGCAATGTGCCTTTGATATTGATTTAAATAGTGTTTTTGTATTTTCATCCAAACTTTTTATTAAGAGTTATTGTAAATTATTATAAATGTTTTTATTACACTATTATTACTAGATAGGTGGCATGTAAGATGTCTACTCAGGAAAGTGGTAGTATGGCCAATATAGGTAATTGATTTATGACAAGAAACATAATCTTGTACAGGACATTGAAATTCTTACACTATATTAGTCATCACTAGTTTAAATGTGATGGATTTATTTTGATTAGAAACAACAAGGTTTGCAGACTTCCATTTTCTATAATATATTATAAATTTTCCATCTTTTTGAGGAATTATAGCAGAAATATGGTGTTTAATAATTTTTTGTATAGCAAATTCATCCTGTTTATAATTATTGTGCATTTGGTTGCAATAAAATATGTTGATGTTTTTTGTGTATAATTTTTAATACTAGTGTAATGTATTTTTATAAGAAAAATTTTATTTGTTTATCAATGATATAGTTAGGAAAATTATTGTTGACTAGTGTTTGTTTTATGTTTTAATTCACTCAAAAATATTCTTCGGGAGGAGGAATTTTTATGCGCTCTTTTTAAGAAGTTTATTATTACTGCTATTTTAGGCAGTAATAACAATTCAAGACAATGGCTATTATAGTTAAGAAGACAAGAGTTTTTACTGGTGTTTTTTTTTTATACAGATAAGTGATAAATTCATTGGTATTTATTGATATCAAGGAATGGGATTTTATTATTGTCCATGAGTTCATAGGTAAATTTTAGCAAGGTGTAATATTCAAAATTTAATTTCAGATTTACAATTTCGTTCACATTTTTTATCAAAACAAAAATATTGTCACCATACTTTGTATATATATATATATATATATATATATATATATATATATATATAAGAGTCCATAATGGTATTTGTGACTGTCCACATGTTTTGAGTCTAAAGTTGACTCTCTTCAGGTAAATCAACTTGTGGCTTTACGTATCAAATTATTTTTGTTTCTGAGGGCCAAGGTGTTGTTTATAAATAACTAAGTAAATCAGTAAATCAAATAAATAAAATAGATCAAATCAATAAAATAAAACAAAATAAATCAACTGTTGGCCACCCGGTTGAAACGTTTGTGGGATTGGTGGTTTTACACATCAGCACTTGTGTAAATGGATAAAAGGAAAGCCATTGCATTTTGGATAGAGAAACACCCAGAAATACTTCCCACAAACTTCACAAAAGAATTTATTATATGAAGTACAGAACTAATTTTAGACAACAATTCCTTCCAATTTAACAATGAAAATTATATAGAAACAACAGGTACCGTGATGGGAACAAAAATGACACCAATGTATGCAACACTCACCCTAGCATATCTAGAAGAAAGCCTATACAACCAAATAGGATATAAATATGGGGAAGACATAAAAACAGAATTCACTAAATCATGGAAGAGATTCCTAGATGACTGTTTTATCTTTGGGAAATCAACATGGGGAGGCATAAACAAATATACTACAACACCTGCACCCTAAAATCAAGTTCACGCTAGAATATATATAAAGAATTACCATTCCTAGACATACTCATAAAAAATGAAAATAATTACATCATCACAGATGTTTACCACAAACTCACATACACCCAACAATACCACCACTTCACGAGTCACCATCCTAAAAGCTGTTTAAAATCCATCCCTAGTACGATGAATTTGCACAATAGTAGCTGACAAAAAACCCTTTGTAAAATATGTCTGGAATAACTACAAAAAACATTACAAATAAGAGGATACCCCATTTCACATTAATAAACAAGGGTTTCCAACTAGCAGAAAAAATACCATTAGAATTCCTCCAGAATCAAAAAAAACAATAAGAAAAACATGAAAAAGATGAAAACATTCTAGCATATGTTTCCACACACAACAAAAACAATCCAAAATTATTCACAAAGATCAAAGCACACATGGAATTAATCAACAATAATTTATATATATAAAAAGCAATCTGTGAGTCTGTGTGTGGCTGTTCCCTATGCACGCCTACATTTTTTAAGCTATGCCATTCAAATTTTCTAGAAACACATATCTACAGGAAAGCCAGGTCGACACATACTTTTTGAGTTTAAGTTCAGCAATTTTCCCTTTCGCACTTTTTGGTTACTGGAGCCGATTGTATACATTTGCTCCATAAAACATCTAAGATCTAAGATGGTTGCTAAATTACATCACAGAAATCAAATCACATGCGTCAAACGCGACTAAAATATTTTTTATTAAAAAAAAAATTTGCCTTTATAATTTTTATTCTGTTTTAAAAATTCATTTGGTCAATAAAAAAATTTCCCTGTAATTTTGAAACAAAAGAAATATTTTTTTAAAAAAGTGTAAATTTCTGAACTGAGAGCATAATAGATTTTATATTTCTAATTTCAGTAAAACAAAATAAATAATTTTTATTTTTATGTTAAATTCATTTAGTCAACAAAAAATGTAAATATATTCCCCCATAATTTTGAAACAAAAACAAACACAATGTTGTTTACAATTCACACAAAACATCAAATCACATTTATGCAAAACAAAAGAAAATAGATTTTTTAATGGAATTTTTGAACAATTTTGAAACAATTTTTTATATAATTATTTTTTTATATTACCAAGTTTTAAAGGAATTTATCCATTGAATATTATAAACATTATTGCATCACAAGATTTGATGTTTGTGTGAGTATTGTAAATATTTCATTCTAAGTAATTTAGCACTTTATACTCTGTTCAAATACTACAGCAACATGCATTCAATGCCTTCTTCTTAATACTCAAACTGGTTACTAACAGCCTCAGCTCTCCTTTCCAACTTTCAATAAATGATTTCCATCTACTCCTCTCATTGACATCTTCTCCTACTACTAAAATGTTCTGAGGGCTATGATGCAAGTGACAAAATAAAGGAAATCTTAAAAACAACTAAAATAATTAATAGCAAACGCCAGCCAAAAAATTTAAAAGACATTCTAATCTCATCAAAATTCGAACAGCACACAACACAAGGGGGTCACAAAATGCAACAAAAAAGATGTGGAGTATGCAACATAATAATAGAAGGAAAACACTTCAAGTTCGAAAACACATCTACATTTGAAATAAAATGGGATGAGTTGCAACTCAAAAATGTAGATTACGCTCTAAAATGCAACAAATGTGCAAAGATATATGTGGGAGTGACACAATGCTTGAATAATATGGTATCCCTTCATAAAAGCAATATCAAAATATCAAATAACAGGAAATTATATGCCACCCAACATTTACATGAATGCAACTGGGGTAAATTCAAAGTAATACTTATCTACCAAAATGCAGATTATGACACACTAATAATGCAGGAAGAAAGATTCATAAAAAATACAAGCCTTCGCTCAACAAAACAAAATGAAAACTTAAAACACACACACACCAGAAAACACACACACACATACCAAATTCAAAAAGTATCATCAAACAATAAAAAGAATCAGATGACTGATAAAAGACAATCACAGAGTAATTCTTAGATAAGGAAGGCACCTCTAAGATAAATTTAAGATGCTAATGTGGAAAACCCTACAAAATCATTTCAAGTTGGTGGCCAGCACTTGATTCATTTATTTATTTATTTATCTGTTTATCTTTTTATACACATGCTGATGTGTAAAACCACCAATCCTACAAATATCTCAACAGGGTGGCCAACATTTGATTAAGTTTATTTCATTTTATTTTATTGAGTTGATTTATTTTATTTATTTGATTTACTGATTTACTTACTTACTTATTTATAAACAATACCTTGACCCTCAGAAACAAAAGGAACTCAATAGTAAAGCCACAAGTTTATTCGCCTGAAGAGAGTCAACTTTAAACTCGAAACACATGTAACATCAGAAATACCATTATGGACACTTAATGTATCATAAAATGTATAATAACAACAACAATAAATATACACTTTAAACAAAACGTTCACGACCTCTCACACTTTTTATTCTATACCAATTTCTCTCATTGGAACAACCCTATTTCTGTTTCTAATATATATATATATATATATATATATATGTATGTATAAAAGGTCTGCCTTCTTCTACCGAGCGCCCATAGCACAGAGGTAGAATTGCCGACTGATGCCAATTTGGTCAGGTTTCAATCTTGGGTTAAAAAGCAATCAGAGTCTAACAGATCTGTCTGTGGATGACTATTTACGCTCTCACACCCTGTTTGAGCACTCTGGAAAAATGGTAGACTTTGAAAAACATTAGCTACTCTGGCATGTACGCATCGCTCATTCAGTCATGAATTAGAGCACTCTGGCTATTGGGCGGGTATAATGATAATATACACGCTGCGGATGACTATATAGGGAGTGGGGTAATAATTCTTCTTGCTGAATACGACAGACAAGGAATATTTTATAAGTTTGTTTTCTTTTGTGTTTTTACATCTTTATCTTTTGTGAAAGAAATTCTGGCACACACTTCAAAAAAGAATAATTGTAAGGACACAAGCAAAACTGAATGATAAGGAATGCTTCAAACATCCAGGACATTATAACATATCTATTTCCCTTACAAACTTAAGTTCATACAATGTGGAATATTTAAAAACAACAGTGACAAACATACAAGCAAAAGTCATAGAAGGTTGAATAAAATTGGCTAAGATATACTTAGAGATACATGGATATCAAAGATTACAAAAAGTGAATTTATAACTGAGCACGTCTGCATCTTTAGCATTCTTTCTCTCTCTCTCTCTCTCTCTCTCTCTATATATATATATATATATATATATGTATATACACACATGTACTAGCTTGTATTTATTTCCATGTTTTTTTATTTTTTATTATTTATTATTTATTATCTATTATTTTTATTTGTATTACTATTATTATTATTTTTAATTTTTACATTTATTATTATGTCATTTTTCATCATATTTCGATTTCTGCTTTGGTCTCACTACCAACCAAGTCAGCGGGGAGACCTAAGGCAGGTCGTGGCGTGTTGTTATCGCTCCATTTCATGTTTTTCTATCTTCCCTATAATCCCTAGCATTACATAGATAAAGTTTTCCTTAGTGTGTGGGCTGTACTTAATAAGACAATTTTTTGTATATCTCTTAAGCTGAGGTTTCCAGGGATTCTTTCAATGTGTTGTTTTGTAGCTTTAGCACATTTATTCAAATTAAATTTCATTCCAATGTCTTCGCTGAAGCATTTTACAGTTTGCAGAAGACCTTCCAGCTCATTTTCATTCTTAGCATATAACTTTAAGTCATCTATGTAAAATAGATGGCTTATTTTCTTTTGGCCTATTTTATAACCACATTCTGTCTTATTAAGTTGACTGGTTAGTGCTATTAATGATATGCAGAATAGTAAGGGAGATAAAGAATCACCTTGAAATATACCTCTTTTGATGTTTATTTCATCAGACTTATAGGTTCCATTTATATGATTGAGGTAAAGGGTTGTTTTCCATATAGACATGCACTGTTTGATGAAATTGATGATGACGGGCGATATCTTGTATATATTTAAAGTCTTTAAAATCCAGTAATGTGGCACACTATCGAATGCCTTTCGATAATCTATCCAGGCAGTACTAAGATTTTTCTTTGTACTGTAGCAGTTTTCCAGGATCATTTTGTTAATTAGCAATTGGTCTTTACAACCATAACAGCCACGTTTGCACCCTTTTTGTTCAAGCGGTATCATGTCATTTCTTTCTAAGAATAAATATGTCTGTTTTGTTAAAATAGATGTTAATAGTTTATATGTTGTCGGAAGACATGTAATTGGTCTGTAGTTTTTCGGGTTGTTTGTGTCACCATTCTTGGGTAGAAGAAATGTAATTTCTTTGGTCATCCATGCAGGAATTTTAGTGGGATCGTCAACCATTTCTTGAAGTTCTTTGGCTAGTTTTTTATGTGCTGCATTTAAATAATATAGCCAAAAGTTAGGAATTTTATCTATACTATTATCTATATTATTATTATTATTATTATTATGTCATTTTTCATCATATTTCGATTTCTGCCTTGGTCTCACTACCAACCAAGTCTGCGGGGAGACCTAAGACAGGTAGTGGCTTATTATTATTATTATTATTATTATTATTATTATTATTATTATTATATATTTTTTAATTATTTTATTTTATTGATAGTATATTATTTTATTTCATTTTATTTTATTTTAATTTTAATGGTAATTTTAATTTAGTTTAATTTTTAATTTTTAATTTTAATTTGGGCTTAACAAAAAGGAAGAAGTGAGAAAGTGCATGGAGGGAAGAAAGTGTTGGGGAGATGATAGTAGAAAGATAAAAGAAATAGTAATGTTAAACAATTGGCCAGAAATGGATTCCAAATAAATACATCCATTGTTACATAGTATAAAACTGAAACATTTGGCATTTTTTATAAAAAATAATGAAATCACATCCAAAAACATATGAATTATTTAAAAAGCACAGATCTGAGGATATTTAGAAATACTGCATGAAAATATAAATACATTAGTGTTAACATAATTGTTGTAGTGAAATATCCCGTCCTACCCAGGAATGGGTATGGCCCGGGTTATAAAAGAGCGGGACTAGGACGAACTACAGAGTCATTAAGAGTTTTCGTCATTATACGAGAGTTTACTTGCAAGTCTTTTTTATTCTTTTTGTATGAAATAGTTGTGTGTGGAAATTTTTTACGTGATCTTTGTTACTCGTGAGTACGTTTTGTCTAAAGTATTTTATTGTCTTCTTTGCTCGTCTGTGTATATTGTGAACTGTTTTAAATTTTTTCTTGCGTTGTGAGGGGGGGAGTCTAATCATGGCTTCATCTCCCCAACCATCTACTTCTACGGCAGGTATGCCAATGGTGACTTCTCCACCGTCGGCATGGAATAATGTGCCTGCCAAAAAAAGATGCCACTTATTACCAGGGTTTGTAGGAAAAGTTTCAGGAATACATTGTGGGAAATGAATTATTAATCATTCCCGAAGTCATCAATGTGATATCTGTGAAAACGATCTCCCTGTTGACATCGGACCCAAAAACGTGTAACTGGAGGAGGCCCTGAAGTGCCTAAAAATTATCCCTAAAGTGCTGGCGTGACGGTCTCGTGCTATGTGGGACGTTCTTCTCAGCACAGAAGAGGAGGCCAAAAGATTGGCTGACACAACATTGACGGCAAAGTGAATTAGGCTCCAAACGAAGTACGTGGGCACTAGGCGGACCCGGGTGCTTATTCACGGTGTGCCAGTTGGAATCATGGATGACCATATTGGGTCTTACTTTGCCCAGTTCAGAGCAGGTGGCCCGCGTTAACAGCAAAGCAGGGTACCCATGAAAGATGTGGCAGAACACGTAGTCGTGGACAAGCCGAGTTTTCAACGGATGCCTGACATGTTAATTTGTGGAGGCTGGAAATTATTTGTGGCGGCGGGGTGGTAGGCCATTTGGCCAAAATGTGCCCCTCAAAAAAGGACACTGAAAACCAAACAACAGCAACAACAGTGACACCGACAATATCGTCAGTGCCAAAAACACAAGTACCGGAGGAAAAAAAGGCCGGAACTTCTGAGTTGCGAGGAAGGGGAGGAAGGTGACTTCCCGCCTCCACAATCAGAGAAGCCTCCATCCCCAGTCAAAGAAAAAACTGTTACAAAACAACAGAAGCAGCAAAAGCAACAAATGCAGCAACAACAAGAACAACAGCAACAACAAGAACAACAGCAACAACAAGATGAAATAAAAATGGATTGTGGGGAAATGCTTCCCCCATGTTCATCTTCTTTAAAGAGAGCTCAAGAAGAGGAGGAGGATTGTACCTCTAAAAAAGGTAAAAAGGAAGAATGTGGCAGGGCAGAATGGGTCATGGTTACCTCAAGACACAATCTGCCCCTGCATCACCCATCAGGAAGACTGTTGTCAAGAGGAGGAGTCAGTCTGCTTCCCCAGTGAGACCTATACCTTCTCCTTCCCACACCACCCACTCCCTCTTCCCAACCAGCAACACCTTCCCCGAACCCAGACAAACCCTCCCCAAAAAGGGAAAAAAGAAAAAACATTTTAAACACAAGGTCATATGTAAATAGACAGAATGGCCTTAGAGAGGGACCTTGCTACTCAAAAGAAGGCCCTCCTAAGGCCATTGTTCAAATTAACAACAATAGACAGAACGTCGACTGAATGCCCCCAAAACTTCCCACAAGTGCCAGGTGTGTTAACCCTTGTCAGAAACACCGATGGCAACCTAAGAGTGTGGGATACAGAAGCTTTTCCAGACATTAGGATGTCCAAAATAGGGACACCTCGGTTAAGAAAAGTATCTAATTTTTGTACTGGGAGGGTCCTTGTCTTCCTACAACCCCTCATTGTTTAGGGCTGTAAAATTAACGTTCCCTACGGACGTCAGCGATATTGTCCAGGATGAACGGATTACATCCAATATTGGGGTCCCTACTGCCATAAATTTCTGTCCAGTATGTAATCAGGAGTAATTTTTTGCTTTCTCTTTACAGGTCTAAAAGATGTCAATTAAGTTAGCCAGCTTGAATACGAAAGGCCTTAGGGATTGGAGTAAGGCTGCTCGCCTGCTTCAGGACCTCTTGTCCTTCGACGTGGATGTTGCTGCGATCCAAGAGACTCACTTTGTTTGCAAGGCCGATGCCTGTGTGCTGTCTAACAACTTTGTCGTCTATTCAGAATATGGAAACCAGCTGGCCAGAGGAGTTTCTTTGCTGGTTAAGCGTACCCTGGACATGAAGGTGAATCTTGTCCATGTCAGTGCCTCAGGCCGGATGATCGTGGCTGATATTGCAGTGAAAAGCAATGCATTTCGACTGGTTGTGGTTTATGCAACCAACGACCGGGAGAAGCGCATCTTGTTTTTTTCGGCAGTTGGAGCCCTTCCTGGTGGATTCAATGCGACTTGTCTTAGTGGGGGACTGGAATGCCATTCTGGACCCCAAGCTGGATAGAGGGTAGGGAGCTAGTAGGAAGGCACATGATCGTAGCTTGGTTGATCTCATCGAGGATTTCAGTCTCATCGATAGATATACGGGTCAATCACAAGGATGGGAAAATGCAAATGTGGGCTAATAGTTGGTCTTCTACCAAGGTAGCTAGCTACCTTGATAGAATGTTAGTTTGTGAAGCCGACATAGATCTTTTAGATTGTCCCACATTCCACTGGTTAGGCTACTCAGACCACAAACTTGTTTGGGCCCGGGTAGATTTAGAAAATAGGGCTAGAATGGCTGGTTACTGGAAGTTCAACATGTCCTTACTGGACAGGCAGGATTTCCGGTGCCAGTTAATTAACTTAGTGCAGTGGGCATTAACTGGGGGAGTCATTGGGAATAAGTGGTGGGAGAACCTTAAGAATAGTATTAGGTCTTTCACCACCAAGTTCAGCAAATGGCTCAAACTAGATAAGGCTGACAAGGTGAAGACACTTAGAGCTAATTACTCCCGGGCGGTGGCTGGTGGGGATCCCCTAGAGATAGCCGTATCTTAGGAGGCCGTGGAGCAGTCGAATAGCGATCATTACATGGGCCAGGTAATTAGACATAGGTTAAGCAAGATGTCTTCTGAAGCTGTGAACATGGGCACAGAACTGCACAAGGAAGAGATTTGCCGAGGCGGCGACCGGTACATTCGAGAGGTTCGCAACCAGGAGGGACATACTCTTCAGTCGACTGACGACATGTGCGAGGCGTTTTAGCGGCATTTCAAGATCCTGTTTACCAAGGAGCCTGGTCTCTGTGATGAGTGTTTCATAGATATTTGGCTGACTTCCCCCGGCTTTTGCCAGCTGATGCAGCTAGCTGCGAGGGAGAGATTATGGAGGGCAAAGTCTACGCGGCTTTGAAGAAGGTCAGCAGAGGCAGATTGCCAGGTCTCGATGGTTTGCCCGATGAATTGTACTTAAGGCTGTCGCACATCTTTGTCCCGATTTTGACTGTCATGTTCAACAACTGATTCCGGCAGGGGTCCATCCCCAACTGGTTCACCAGGGGTGTGATCATGCCGTTGAGAAAACACAAGGATGTGGGGAAGGAGTTAGAGGGTTTCCAACCCATAACTCTGCTAAACACAGAGTTAAAGATTTTGGCGAAGATCTTGCAAAATCGTTTGCAATTAGTAGCCGAGTCTGTTGGGACCTGAGCAGACTTGTGCTGTGAAGGGCCAAACAATTCAGAGCAACCTGCATCTGATATGCACTATCATAGAGGGGATAAAAGACAACGAACAAGCCATGCTGATCAATTTGGATCAGTCCAAGGCATTTGATAGGGTTGACCATCATTACCTGGCGGCTGTCCTGGAGGCAGCTGGATTTGAAACCAACTTCCGCCGCTGGATTAGCCTCCTGAATCAATCCCCCACGGCTGTGGTACAGGTGAACGGAAAGTTGTCAGGCATTCTGGTGCTGTCTAGGTTGGTCCGACGGGGTTGTCCACTGTTGCCCCTACTTTATGCTTTGGCATTGGAGCCCCTCCTTCACTGGCTAAGGGACAGGGCGTGCAGTCCAGCCCTATGTGGAATCGCTGTCCCTGGTGGTGCTCAAGCCAGGGTTTCCACGTACGCTGATGACGTCACTACTTTTGTGTCCTCCTGGAGTGACATTGATGAGGTACAGAAGGCGCTTGAACAGTATGAACAGGTGACAGGGGCCAAGATTAACCGCAACAAGTCGTCCAGTTTGCGGTTAGGTGCCTGGAAGGGTGTTACCCTCCCAGGGCCCTTTGACTGGACAGACGGCCTGGTCCGCATTCTTGGAGTGTGGTTCGGGCTCAATCTCCAGTTTGAGAAAAATTGGTCTGAAGTACTGGCAAAGGTTGGCGCTTCGATCGAGATTTGGCATCAAAGGAATTTGTCCTTAAAGGGTTTGGCTGAGGTGTGTGCTACATACATCTTTCCATTATCCTTTACCGGTTGTCAGTACTTCCACTTTGTAAGTGGTGTAGGGAGGTGATTGAGCATTTGCTATTCTCCCTTCGGTGGAGAGGATGCAAACACTACTTCGACAAACGTGTCTGTTACCAACATCAGTGTTAAGGGGGTCTGGGAATGCCATACCTGATGGGCCACAAGGTTGCGTCAAGGTTGGTTTTTCTCAGGCGTGCGATTCTGGAAGACTCATTGCTGAGGGGGATAGTGAGGGACATGTTCCCTAGCCTTACTGTGACTTCCCTCATCTCAAGGTGGTATCGTCAGCCTCGGGGGTGATCGAGTTTTCTCCTCAAATGTCTGGTGGCCTTGCGGGCCATTCCATGGTCCAGTGACCTTTCATGGCCTAGGAGAGTCTTCTATCATGGGTTAATGGAGGGTGTCGCGAAGGATTCATTACGTGATGTGCTCCGCTTATCGAGGGATGAGTTTCGCTCATTCTGGTCTTGGACGCTAGGTACTGATTATCTCAGCAATGCTAAGTTTTCTCTCACCTGGCAATTGGCTCGGAATCGGTTGCCTCTTAATGACAAGGCATTCATATGGGGCCTGGTGGATTTGCCAGATTGTGAACGCTGCAACCTTGGCTTGGAAGAATCAGCTTTGCACACCTTCTACTATTGTTTGCGGGTTTGCCCTCTATCAGACTAAATTGTTTTCGATATAATATTTTGTAAAGATAATATATCCATCTTGAACAAATGATAAACTCTACCATATACCGTTGTAGAAACATCAACAGTGCACACAATATTCATTAACGGTACAAAACATATATCCTTAAATTCTTCTTTCCAGTAAAATGAATGTGATAGAGGAGCAGGGTATATGAACTTAATCAGCAAGTCCTTATTCTCCATATCAATTTCCAGGACCATGCCAATCCATATTTTCTTGTTGCACTTGCAACAAACATATCCTGAAACAAAATAAATTACTGGTTTTTCTTCAGCCTCAATACAAAAGTCATATATTAGGTCATAGTTTTCATCTTTGCTACATTGTTTCATAACTATTTTGTCTCTGGCGAGTGGGATAAATTGATGAAAACTTCTTGTTCCTGGGACTGTGGATGCATTTTTGAATCTCATGGTGAGACTCCTCCTCACTTCCTCAACCTTTTCAACCCAAATGAATTTGATAACTTCAATTTCAGATTTGCAATATTCAAACAGATTCTGTGGAAAGGATTTGTTTGGTAGTTGGTCTTCGGAGACTTTCTTTTGACACTATCCTTTTTACTGTACCACCTATACCATTACGTAGTTGTGCACCAGGACTTGTTGCAAAGAAATTCTATTTTGCATTGAGCCCAAAATCTTTCTGATGGGTGCACAAATTGGCAAAGTTCTTATAATTCTTGTATTGTGCTACACAGCCATCAGTAAAATACTCAATATTTCTTATGTTATCTTTGATGACCTCAATAATTTTTTTCTGTACCATATAAACAAATGTTACATCATGTGAGTTGTCACTTGACATAATGCAGAAACATTCACTTTGCATTGCATTTTCAAGCTTAAAATAGAGTACCACTGGATGTAAAGTACATTGTGAAGTATTCCAATGATAACTCTGGATCTCATCTTGAACTATAAATTTGTAGTTCTCGGCAAAATCTCCCAGAAACAAAATTTCTTTATCACTAAATTCCTCTTTTCTTTGCTTTAAGTACCTTGATTGTGATTTAGCCAAGTAAGAATGAGGTGCTAATTTATTCAGTTGCAAAACAACTAAATCAGTGTAAGCTTGACAGGATTCCTTTTGTATTATTAAAGTCGATCGGTCAGTTGTTGTCCATTAGGAGAACTCTATTGATTCAGTATTATCAATATATCCTCCCATGGTGTCATAAAGACATTTTTCAAGCTGCCTTGATGATTTAGGACAATTTGGGTACCTATGAATCATACACACTCTGCTACTGATATTACAAACAATATATTTCCAGAGATCTTTTTATGATACATTCAGTGGTTCCAGTAATAATTTCATATTTTGGTGGATAGTGCATACACATACAACATGCGTACCTGCACTACCAGCAAGGATACACCATTTCAGCCTCAGACTACAAAATATTTAAATTTTTTTTTTGCTTTTATATTAATAAAAACAATTTTATTGACTAGTTTAAGAAGTTACTTAGCACAATATCAACATTTTAGAGGTCATGGAGCATTAGGATGATTGTCTCTAATTATAATCTTTCTTGGAAATCATGCAGGATACATAGGAAAAATCTCTAAGATTGGCAGGGTCATATCTTCTAAAGTAGACTTAAAACCCTCACAAAAAAGTTTTTGGTGAACTTGAGCAGGCATTGTAGATGTTAGGCAAAAAATATTATGAAAATTGAAGAGGACATATTTTTGATAGACTGACTGTAAGCTACATAGGTGAAAAGTTGTTGATTTTAGGGTCATGTATTTGGGTGAGTAAAATAGGATATTCTATTAAGTGTAGGCTTGAAATAGTTAAATGTCTGGATTCTACACTTCTTATTTGCCATACATACCAAATTTGAAAAATATTGACAGTATGGAAGTATTTTTCTTTAATTTTTAAATATCACTGAGTTTCGGCAACATTGCGCAGCCTTAATTTAGAGGCAAATTGGAAAATTATACACCCCCGCTTCAAATTACGAAGTGTAGCAAAAAATAATTAGGCACACTTTTCTAACTCATGAAGGGGAACATTTGTGCCAAATTTCAAGTAATTCGGTGTCGGTGGGTGCAGATTTCAACTTTCTGCTGGTGTTTTCACATGGAATCACCCAGCATGTATTTATAAACAGAAGTAAGAATATTATGTTTTCAGTATTTTAAAATAAAAATACTGAAAAGACAAATATTATAATGATGGCAGTTATAAGTCTACATTAATATGAAATGTTCTGAATCTCATTTTAGAAGTCATTCATTCATTGATTTTGTGAACTGATGTATTTCTTTATATAAAAAAGCTCAGCATCGAAAATAACATCTTTGCTGGTAGATTGCTGTCTCCCAGAATGCTTTACAAGTTTTCAGTTGGGTTAAGGCTAAGAGAACAAGGCATCCAGGTTTTCAAATGTCTTTGAGATTCATAACTTGACAAAAGATCAATTTTTTTATAACTTCTGTTTTCATACACAAATAAGGAGATAAAGTCCTCAAATTACTCTTATCAGGAGTTGTCTAGGATGTTCACCAAGTTTATTTACAGTTTGATGTTATCTAGCAATGTTTTTTTATTTGATAATTTTGAGCATTGTTTTACTTTTCACAAACTCTGAAATTATTAAACATTTTTCTTTGTTAAGTCTGTTGTACAATCCATTTTAGCATTTCAAATTTGCAATAGGGCCCTCAGAAGAAAGACTACAGTTATTGAAATTAAGTTTCATCTCAATTGCACGCTCAGCAAGTCGACCATTATATTTTTGTCAGTATTTTACATATTGCTAAAAAAGTGAAACTGCGTGTATATGTAAATGCCAGTGTAGCTGAATGATTAGCAAGTTGCTACATTGACCTTTTTATCCTGATAAGATCTGTCTAGGGAAACACTTCTACTGAGTGACACTGTTGAGTAGTAAATGAAAACTATACTATCAGGTGACCCAAGTATTGAGTGAAATAAGGTAGATGAAACTGTATGGAAGACACTGATGGTCATACTAGCACAAAATATCATAACTGAGGATTTGTTCTACTAGCCTTGTTCAACTAATGATCCTATCATATTATGTGTTCTCTCCCACAAACTGTAACTAAGGTTTGTGTATCATAGTTTCAGTATAAATTACAGGTTGACTCTGTGAATATTGAGAAAACACAAATGTGTCTGATCAGGCATCTGCAACTGGAACCAGTTAGATAGCCCAGTTTTGTTTTGCTATTTACTTCTAGCTGAGGTTGGGCGAAGAGATGGATTAGTACTTTTTCCAAGAGTATTTTTGGGAAAGGGAATGCAATGAACTCAACTGGAATGTGAACTTGATACACCAATCCCATTTTCTGCACTGCTAACCACTATCCTACCAGCACAACCACCTAGATTTTATTTAGACTTTAACACACTATATACAACTATCTCACTTACCAAGCTAGAAGTCCCAGAACTTCTATACTGTATCAATGCAACAATTATCTAGTCTTCAATGTTTTATAAAATATTGTATAATGAAGGAATCTTGGTATATAACATTGTTTGCATGCATATATATATATATATATATATATATATATATATATATATATATATATATACAAACAATAATTTTTCTAAGTATGTAATGGAGACATTTTTATACAGATTTGTACATGATTGAAACAATTGGCAGCTAAGTTAACCTCAGTATCAAAATACTGCCATTCTTTATGTTCTGTCTGTGCCAAACTGACTCAGCATCTGAGCTTACTAATCCTATGAGATCTTGGCACCAAGCAATCATAATCTCTATTCTATATTTCTAACAGAACCAGACAGTCATGTTGAAGGGCATGTCAATAACTGTAACCTTTCAAGTAGAAGTAGTTTGGTTGAGCTTATTTTAGTTTGAAGCCAGATTCAGAAATTGATAAGAAATGTTTATATATCACTGGTTTCATACTATCATGGAAGTTATCAGTAATAAAGTAGTTTTTATGCCTGTTTTTACTGGGAGAGGACCTGTGAAAAAACTGACAAGATTATTTATGTATGGATTGGCACTTCTGTATTGGAGCAAAGTGTTGCTTCTATTAGGAACAGAAGTATCACACATGTGTGTGTGTATATATATCTACATATATATTTATTTATTTATTTATATATTTATATGTTATAAGTTATAATCTTTCTTGGAAATCCTGCACATACATAGGGAAAATCTCTAAAATTGGTAGGGTCATATCTTCTAAAGTAGACTTAAAACCCTCACAAAACTTTTTGGTGAACTTGAGCAGGCATTGTAGATGTTAGGCAAAAAATATTATGAAAATTGAAGAGGATGTATTTTTGATAGATTTTCCATATATAGATGAAAAGTTGTTGATTTTAGGGTCATGTATTTGGGTGAGTAAAATAGGATGTTCTATCAAGTGTAGGCTTGAAATAGTTAAATATCTGGATTCTACACTTCTTATTTGCCATACTTACCAAATTTCAGAAATATTGAAGGTATGAAAGTATTTTTCTTTAATTTTCAAAAACACTGAGATTCAGCAACGTTGCATGGCCTTAATTTAGAACCAAATTAGGAAAATTATACATCCCCACCCCCTTAAAATTGGAACGGTAAAGTGTAGCAAAAAATAATTTGGCACACTTTTCTAACTCATGAAGGGGAACATTTGTGCCAAATCTCAAGTAATTTGGTGTCAGTGGGTATAATACCCTGGTGAATTGACATGGAATGACCCTGCTGCAAATAAAATACATTTACCTTGATAAAGTTCTTCAGTGACTGAAACCCATATGTAAAGAAAAGTTTCTTTTTGTCTTTTAACATGAATCAACTAAGTTACAAATTTTATTTGTATTAATATATAATGCTATATGTATATATGTATAAAAAGTTTCATTTTGTCTTTTAACATGAATCAACTAAGTTACAAATTTTATTTGTATTAATATATAATGCTATATGTATATATGTATATATATATATATATATATATATATATATATATATATATATATATAGGGTGCAACGGATAAAGTGTTATCTAAATTACACAAAGATGAAGATAATACTGACATTTCATTACAACTAATATATTTGTTGAAGCCAATGGAGATTTTATTGAATTTGCTCTTTATTATTTCAAGATATTTTTGTGTAATTTTGGTAAATATATTAGTTGTAATGAAATGTCAGTATTATCTTCATCTTTGTGTAATTTAGATAACACTTTATCCATTGCACCCTATATATATATATAGTCAGCTGAGTAGACAGCAGCAGGTGAAATGCGTTCAAAGTGACCAAAGATGCAAACATCAGCAAGAAATGTGTTGTCCTCTATATTTTGAGATGTGCAAGGTATTTTGTTCATTGATTACCTTGAGAAAGGAAGAACCATCAATAGCAAATATTATATAGCATTATTGATGCATTTGAGGGAAGAAATCACCAAAAAACAGTCACAAATGAAGAAGAAAAAGTGATCTTTCACCAAGACAATGCACCATGTCAGAAGTCAATTGCAACAACAGCAAAATTACAAGAATTGCACTTTGAATTGCTTCTGCATCCAGCCTATTCTCCAGATCTGGGTCCCAGTGACTACTGGCTGTTTGCAGACACCAAAAGAATGCTCTAGGGAAAGATGTGGCTCCAATGAAGAAGTGATATCAGAAATTGAGGCATATTTTGAGACCAAAGACAAATCATTCTACAAAATAGGCATCAAATTGTTAGAGAAATGTTGGAATCAGTGTATCACCCTAGAAGGGGACTATGTTGATGAATAAAGTCAAATTTTGCCTAAAAGTTTTATTAGTTAGGCCTGGGACTTATTGAGTGATGTGCATCAGAATACTTTCTCAGTGATGTCTATTCTGGGGTCATAGAAAGTTTCAGGCTTCCATGACATCAGACTTTCTCTCTTATGGGCCTAGCTGAAAGTGATTGTTTCTCAACTAACATTCTGAGATAGTTTCCACATGATTGCAAGAATTTAACACTATTTGTGCCTACTCTATATAAATACATTTCTATAAATACTTTCATAGTAATTGTTCTAACGAACTTTCCTCTATAGTGTATGTACTTTATGAATTTAAGTACAGTACTAGATTTGTGGCAAGGTCTAATTTTGGAGTTGTAATGGTGAAATGTAACTGTAAGTTTGATGAAAACAGTTTCTTCTATTGCACTTCTCTTGTAGAATTTTCTTCTGGCTTCTTGCTTCTCAGTCAATTCTGATCTTGAAAAAATTTAAATGCAATATCAATTATTTTGTTACTTAATTTTTCTTCTTTTATTGTCCTCTCCCCTTAATAGTATATTTTTCTTATATTCTCTGACACTTGCATCTTAGTAACTTTATTGCCTTATTTGGGATGAAATGATTAAAATAAAAAACTCAAATGCATAAATTGTTTTTCTAATTAGAGCAAATCCATGAATTTATGAACAGTAAAAATAATAGAAAAACATCAAAGTCAAAATATGTACAGAATGTTATAAGGAAGTACTTGAAAGCTTTCAAATGCTTGGTTTCTATTCTATATGATTTGAAAACTTCTACAACTTATACAGAATAAAAACAAATAAAAAACATTATTTTGTTTATTTATTTAATTCCATCAAAATATTTTAATAAAAGGCTTATTTTTTAAAAGATTATTAAAAAAATAATTTCTGTTTGCATTACAATATTGAATAAATAAAACGTTTTTCTATGGAGCAAGGGTCTTTATTGTAACACACTTTGTTTATAGGAACACATATAGTAATTCCAAGATAATAATTCTATAAAAATCAAAATTAGAAATTGCCTAAGAGTAATGTTTTCTTTTAATTTTATTAAAGTTTTACTTGTATTCAACACACAGTAACCCAAGAAAAAAGTCCTGAATAGATATTTTCAAAACTGAATCTAGTCAAACATCATGCTCATGAATCGCTTAGTGAGGTTTCAACTCAGTAACAGTGCTAATCATCACTCCAGGGCCTCCAAGAAGAGAATTACTTAGGTTATTCTAGCAGAAAATTACTGTAATGTTATACCAAAATTTAATTTGCACTCAATTTCATACCAAAGTAGCCAGATGCAGGGTTAACATGATGCTACTCCCAGGCACTGAATACAGAATTTCAAATAATTACATTGTGGAATCAACTCCCAAGGGGATGCCTCTCTGATCACTACAATCTTAAGTTTAGGGTTAACCATTATCTTTCCCCATATATACTCATAACCTCTGCCACTTACTCTGCCCAAGTGACACCTTGAGTATCACTTGGGCCTTGTAGAGGATGAACAACATTGTTAAAATAAATGTGATCTCACAATTTTTGTAAGCTTGGAACAAGGTTAATAATAGATATATAAACATCCACCATAACAGTAACGACATATCTCAAATATGGAAGATAAGAATGTCAGATGCACTTATCTGACTAAGCCTGAACTCTCACATACATCGGAGTCTGTGATTATCATTAACTAGTAGAACTCATTATACTACAATAATGGTAATGGTAACATTAGCCATTTCCCTATAAAGAAACATTTGGCATTCATTAACCAAGCAGCCAGTACTGTTTTTGGTTGAAATTTATATAATCTTTCTCTTCAAACATTTTAAAGGAAAACAGGTTTCTCAAGTACAGTAGCTGTTATTGCCCTTTCCAGTATTGATGAGGGGGTTTCCTTCCCAAACCTTTTAAATGAAGTGGTGAGGTGTGAAATGTTAATATCTTGATTATATCATTATTTTCTCTCCTAGTTACATGTGCTATCCATTCAAGTTGTTGCTGTTGTTGGTCATCCTTGAGTGAGGTGGTTTGTTATTTGGTACAGTTTTTCATTTGTGATTCTGTAGCACCAGATCACAATATTTAAAGAAGGGTGATTTTTGCCAAAGCTTTCAGGCTTCATGCACTCACAGCCTTTTCTCACCATTGATCTTAGAAAGAAGTTGTATAACAGCTAACAGTTTAGATATTTCTGAATAGGTTTGATGCCATGCAAATGAAAGCCTCAATCTGACAAGGCAATTTTAGAACATGATAAGAATCCAAAACAAGTCTGTAAAATTTGCTTGTTAGTTATCATTCTAGAACAAGTAGATATTTTATCAAATTTAGCTTTGCAGAAGAAAGCAAAGCCTATTTCAGCACAAAAAGTGCAAAGTATAATCATCCAATAATTAGAATGATATTTTGGATAAATACCAGAGTTTATCTACCACAATGTATTTTTACATCAATATATAAATGAAGTGTTACTAATTTTCAATTTATGCACAAGTTCCCAGAAGCATCTTTTGCACAATGTTAGGGAAATCTTAGAAAAGTATTTCAAGTTTACCCAGCTCTTTACTGCTTTTGCATGCATACTCTTTAAGAATTGCTTGTAAAAAAATCATTTTGATGAAAATAAATGGCAAAATATAAACATTGTTTGCTTATATTTAATGCAGTAAAAATGCAGTGAAAACTAAGCAATGAATCACTGAAGTTTATGATAATAATACACTAAGACCAAGCACATGTTAGGACTGGCTTTCAAAGTTTACAAAATTATATTTTAAGCCCAAAAGGAAAGCATGTTCTGGAAAACATCAACACTTGAACACTACTGAACTGGATACACCCTTGAAGGAAGACATAACATAAACAATATGTAAACTAGCAAAAAGAGCAATCAGTAAATTTGAATGAATTGTTTTACTTAGGAAAAATTCAAAAGTAAAGAGAATGAAATTCACATAGATTTATGAAAAGGAACATCCATGACAGCCTTCAACATCCCAACCTAAATAGAATCTGTTTTTATTATGAATTACTGGAATCTGAACAAATTATTACTGATACAATGCTACAGTGAGCAACCGATACACGATGTACTGAAAAATAAGAGAACACTTCAAGGAAATGGCTGCACAAACATCACCATGAAAGCAAACGGTCTGGTTTAGATATATAGATGACACAGTCATACCACAAAAATGTGGAAATAGTGCTGAGCCATGTGAACTCAGAAGAGCCAAAGAAAAAAGAAGCAGAAGATCAAATGATATTCTTTTAGGAACTACTAAGTTGCACAGAGTAGAAGATCAAGACACTGGTATATTGGCAACCAACATTCACTAGAAACCTCAATTCCCACCATCCATAAAGGGTCAATGAGATCACCCACTAGATGAAAACAATCATACTTCATGGACTGAATTAAAAAGTTTGGTTCAAAATTTCAAAAGGTTACCAAATTTGATGACAGACACTTGAAGACAGTTAGAGGGTACAACACTTTACAAGTTGTGTGTATAACAACCAAAATGAATATGTTGATTTGAATAACAAGACATAGTAAAAGATAGTTTCTTTTTATGGACAAGGAAATCAAATGGTGATTTTGCTACATGACACCACGTGAAATGTATTCTCCAGACCTGCCACATTCAGACAATCACAATCAGTTCTTTTATTCTCTGCAATATTCTGCTCAATGGTACCAATAAGATCAAGATATTAAACAAAATTGAATAATAAAGAGAACTATTCAAACCAAAAACCTTTTTTAATGGAATATACTTTTTCCAAAATTATAGAATAGGTCAGAGAGAGTCAGAGACACGTGAATAATGATGTTATGAATTAAGGAAAGATTTTTAATATGAGACGCCAGCTGTCTTCCTAAATTTTGTTCCTTTAGTGTCCTTTTCATCACACTTTCTTTTTTCACTGTCTGTAACTCCTTGTCTTCTAGTAGCATTATTGCTTTACTTTAGTTATTAAAAAAACCTGAAGCATGTATTTTGCATAACTAGATACTATCTGTAGCTAAACAGCACTTGTGATCATATGTTTTAAGCTTACCAATGATCAGTGATTGTTTTCTATTCAGAACTCAGAACTAAGCTATAAATTTCAAAGTTCCCAGTTTAGTGCTTTAATCATTAAACTATAAGTGAGGCGTTTACTTCAAACAAAACAGATAATTAAACCCTAAGAGAGCACATCAAAAAGATTATTGCCTTAATCTATTTAAAGCTATAAACCCAAGACACCAACTCATATATAAATTTATATATATATATATATATATATATATATATAAATATATAAAAGCAAAACCAAATAAAAGATCATTGTATCATTTTGTTAAGCAGTAAAACTCAAGTGACAGCTGGACTTTTGAAATCATACTGAAAAGCCTTCAAGAAAGTTTTCCATTTCTACAATGTTGATGCAATAGAGAAAATGTTGAATAGACAAGCATTTTTAAGTGGAAGTCAAAGCAGTTTCAGCCCTAATAATATAATCCATAATACTTTTACTAACATACATACTTGTGTATAAGCCTATTTCATGTGTAATGTGACAGTTGAATTTTTTCATGAATAACTTGATTTTTTTATATAGCTCATACTGAGCAATACTAGTGGGCCTACCATAGTCAAATATTGCAACACTGGACCACAACTTTGACATATTTTATAACAAATAAATATTCTTCATTCTTTTTTGTACATCAGTCAGTTAAGTGCCATATGTGATACATGCTTGGGCTACCATGTCTTGAAAGAGACATGACTGACTGGGCAGAAGATCATTCCACAGTACGTTGCCATTACTTTCTGCAGTAGACTGGTTGCCATCCAGGGTTATAGTACCCACTCTGTCCTGTTATTTAACCCATAAATGAAGAGAAGAAACAGATTAATACCTTTCCCAAGGGTATTTGTGTCGAAGTGAATGCAAGGAATTCAACTGGAATTTGAAATCGGTTCCCTGATTTCTCATTCCAAGCCAATAACCACTGCACCATAAACGCACATTTTGTACATAGCTCCCAAAATGGTTAAAAAATCCACTTACCGTAAATAATCTAATAAAAAGATTTAGATACCACACTTGTTTTTGCTCATGCTTGAACTACAGGAGGTAGACTAAAGAAGCTTACATGTACCGTTAAGGTTAGCCAAAGGTACTGTGAGAGTGTAGGGCTACCAAGTAGGTGACGCCTATCAAAAATGTATGAATTTTAACCCCTCCAGAAAAAAAATAGCTGTGTATAGTGCAACCAATTACCAAAAATGGATGATGTTTAACCTTTTCATAAAATTATGTGTGCATGTTCCTCTAAAAATCTAGAGATTATATGCAAAAGAGGTATTGTCAAATATTTTATGTAAAATTCATAGATATATGTTATCCAATGAAATAATTTGTACTATTATGTATAGCAAGTAAGCATGAAAGCAATTTAGTCCCAATTTTCAATTTCAGATTGATATTTAGTATTTTTTCAGTAATTATAGCAATTTGCAGTGTCAAGAGATTATTTGCAAGAACTAGAATTTAGTGTTATGGCTCGTAAAAAAAAATAACAATGAATGAAAAGAACTATATAATCAAAGAAATTAGCAAAGGAAAGTCTTCACTTCAAATTTGTAAGGATTTGAAAAGGGATCATTGAACAATCAAAAAAATATGTCAAATGGGAATTCAACCAAGGAAAAAAAAAGTCTCAGGCTGAATTCAGGAATTTAACAAAACGAAATCTGTCACATATAAAAAGAGAATTAATAAGAAACCCAAATGCTTCAAATGCATTCATATTTGAGGCTGCTGGAACTCATATGGTATCAAGGGAAACAAGGTGTAAAGCATTAAGGAAGTTTGCTGATGTAAAAAATCAAATAAAGAAACCCATTTTAACAAAAAAACATAAGGAAGGAGATTACAGTGGGCAAAAAATACATGAAAACTGATTTCAGTTAAGTGCTTTTTATAGACAAATCAAGGATCACCCTCAATAGGACTAATGGATAGGCTCCAGGATGGGTTTGCAAGCAACATGACTCAAGAAAATTTGTTAAACGCCAACAAGGTGGTGGATGGATCATGATGTGGGCTAGGATTATTGGTAATGAGCTCATGGGTCCATTTAAAGTGAAAGACGGGGTTAAAATGAATTCCAAAAGTTACTGTGATTTTCTAGAGCAATATTTCTTTGAATGGCTTGATAACCAGCCTTTAGCCAAGCGTAGATCTATGATCTTTATGCAAGACAATGCACCAAGTCATACATTAAAGTTTACTAAATCCTGGTTGAAAGAAAAGGTATTTGTTGAAGATTCTCTTATGGACTGGCCTTCAAATAGCTGTGACTTGAATCCCATTGAGAACCTGTGGAGCATAGTCAAGAGAGATATTTATTCTAATGGAAGGCAATTCAACAGCAAGTGTGACCTCTGGGAGGCAGTTAAAGTTGCTGCAAATAACTTACCAGCCACTAAAATTGCAAATCTAACATCAGATGTTGACAATAGGCTGCTAAGAGTTATTGAAAAGAAAGGAGCATTTGTACAATAAATTTTAAGACATTCTTATTATTTTTTATTAATATATTTTTTATTTTTAAAATAAAATGTTTTTTTGTGTTTTTCCTTTAAGAAGTTAACAAATTTGTTCTAAAATCTTTTCATATTATTTTTTACATTAGTTTTACAAGGTATAATAATGTAAATAAATAATTGCAAATAAACTACTGACAGTCAAATTAGTCTGTTTGTTAGCTTAGTAAATATTTTTCCAACCAAAAACAATAGTTTTCTCTATCACCCTATATCTAAGTTAATAATATTGAGTAGAATCTAAACAACATCATAATAGGACTTTTAACATTAAAGACGCAACTCTTTTTACCAATTCATAACTTGTATATAATCTCTAGATGCAGTTTATTTTGTGTAAAAACTGATTAAACTGATTAAAAAAACTTGCCATATACTCAATTATATACAATACTTACTTTCTATAAGGAGGTTAATTCAGAATCAAGAAAAATTATTTTTGGTTTTTCTTTTGATAATTACTGTTCTCTCAAAATTGTCAGATTTTTTTACCATTTTCAGGTGCTTCTCTCATAATAAGAGACACGCTTCAGTCATCAGGAGGCATAAAATAATGATAACAAATTCAACTTCAATCATTATCTTGTGTCTTAATTGCCGTTCTTTTACTGTTCCCTCTCCTTAATATTTTCTCATATTCTTTCACAATCAGTAACTCCTTGTTTCTTAGTGGCTTTATTACCTTGCTTAGAGTGAATTAACTTAGTGAACACCTCTGCATTCCTTTCATGATAATCCTTGTCATCAAGACAACCAAAATAATTTATGTCATTTTGGAATTCCCATATATCCTAAAAGTTTAACTTCCTGTAATTCATATTT
This sequence comes from Ascarosepion bandense, assembly GCA_037127315.1. Lineage (NCBI taxonomy): Eukaryota > Metazoa > Mollusca > Cephalopoda > Sepiida > Sepiidae > Ascarosepion > Ascarosepion bandense. The sequence continues at coordinate 3,970,510 of JBBBDQ010000563.1, read as the reverse complement.
AGATTCTTCACTGTTATAGCACAGCCTGTGCATGCACTAATAACCTGTTGGAAAAGCATGCATTTTTAAGTGGAATTGTCAAAAGTTTCCAACAACAACAACAATAAAAATAAGAATAAATCAAATTAATACAAGAAATTAATAATGAAATACAAAGCAAAACAATGATAACTAAGAAGAAATCCCAACATGCATCTGTAGGTTTTGTTAAAAATTTTGGGGAGGGGGAATTTTTTAGCAATCATTCCCCAAGATTGGAACCAACTGAAGATTTTGCCAAGTACAGCAAATCAGCTGAATATTCTACCAATTATAACACTATACAAATTTCTTAGATGAAACACTGTTAATTATTATTTATTTTTTATTATTATTTATTTAATCTTAATTTCAATTGCTTTTTATCATTGTAGAATCAGATTGTCATTCTACAATCATCAGTCAGCAGAGAGGATTGGAAATAAGGAATAAGCTTATGGCAAAACTTAATCTCACTGCTTCCCAATAATTGTAGGATGCTGATCTGGAATTGTGATAAAAAAGATAAAAAACACTTTCTTTTATTATTTCACTCCTAGTAAAGTGATAAAGTCATAGAGATGCAAAGGGTTTCCAAGAGTAAGAGAAACTGAGAAAACATTAATGAGGAGAGAGACAGGGTAATAAAAAAAATCTGGACCCAAAGACATAGAAAATGATTGATGCTATGTTTAAATTTTTGAATATATATTTGAGAGAAATACAATAAGCTAGAAACAAGTTTTACAAGAGGAAAGTGTGATAAAAAAAACTGTTAACACAGAACTTACAGTTACATCTAGCCATTTCAACTGAAAATGATGAGGCCTAACTGCCAATCAAGTATGTTTAAATTTGTGAATTCAAAGTTCCTTGGAGGAAAGCTCATCACAATAATTGCCATTAAAATATTTATAGAAAAGGTGCAGAAAAGCTATATTAAGGCAATGGAAAATTGCTTGGAGCCAAGATGCTAGGTAAGGACTGATAACATTGCAGATTCTTCTTTGGATTCTGTCAAGAATCTCAAGACACAAAAGCACCAGACCAAAAGTACCTGCCATATGGCAGCAATACTCAATGCAAACTAATGAAATTGATGAAGTAATAGTCAAAATATAATACTTTCTGTAATTACTAGAAATGCAAATCACAGACACATTTATGAATATGCAGAATGAAAAAACAATAAAAAATATACTCCATAGATATATCACTAGTGCAGACAATAAAAATCATCTAAGATTCATCATATACAAAAAAAATTTAAAACTTTCAACCTTATCAATACTAAAATCACTTCTACACAAAGAACTACTTTGTAAAAGACCAGTGTTTTATATTGATTTTCTTGTCCTATAGGAAACCACATCACTGTTGATATTAAAAACATTAGCGCAAATGTTCACCCAATACAAGGCCAAAGAATCACTCAAGGTAGAGGTTAATGAGTGTCGTTGTTGATTGATTGATTTGTTTTCTATGGCTTATCACCTATTTTCAGATTATTTAAAGCCCAAAAATATTTTAGATAGTAAGAATTTGGAGGGGGTGGTGATAATAATGGTTTGGTGTTACATAGCTGGGGGAAGAAGAGGTGACTTTATAACTTTTCCAAGAATACTTGAACATAATTGATAATAATGTAACCAATGGAAATTAGTACTCAGATCTCTGAGTAAAAATTCCTAACCATTATCCATTACACCAGCAGCACATCCAAACTTACAGCCCTTGATATTTCCAAGCAGTCACTCATTTAGATAATAACCAGGCTCAATGTTGTTTAAATTTGATGATTGTACAGGAACCACTTTTTTAACATAATGTGGCCGTAAGCCAAATGTGATTTTTACATAGTCATAAGAGAAGGAAGCGCAGATTATGAGGATATATAGAATAGGTAAACGTTAACCTTAGGCGTGAAGAGGATAAGACTGTAGTAATCAAGGTAGCATGGATACACAGGTGGTGCAATAGACAAGCAGCTATGAATGAGAAATCAGAATTCAAATTTTATTTGAGTTCATTAAATTCACTTACAAACAAATATACATGCAGAAGGTATGAATCCATCTCTTCTCAATCCAGCAATGGATAAATAGCAAGATAAAGTTGTTTGGTAATCAGTCTAGCAATAGAAAAATTGAATTCAAACCAGCTTGGAAAAGGTTGGATTTTGTCAGGTACACTACTGTTGCTATAGCTGCAGTACATGTGGTGCCACTACAATATTAATGGGTTATAGAACTCATGATCAGAATCATGAATTAGAGAAGCATTCTTATATGAGTTTATTCCACAAAGTAGCAGTTCTTAGGAAGAAATGCCAATACAAATATTTCAGAGTGTTTGGGTGTCACTCTGAGGATAGTTCAGAGGATTTGGAAAGAATCAGATGAGTGATTACAAAGATACAGCAGTTCTGAAAATTTACTTTGATCATTCTGATCAGAAAAGAGATCCTGAATTTGTTGGTGAGGCCCTGAGACTCAACATGAAAGCCTACATCAAGTGCTTTAAGAAAGCAATGCTGCCCTGGGTTAAGAGGGTTGCTGCTGAAAGACCCTATGTCTGGTAACAGGCGTTTGCATCATACCACACAAGTAAGAAAACCTGGTCATGGTTGTCAAACAATTTCTGGGACCATCTCTTACATCTGGCCACCTGACTCCCCAGACTGCAACCCACTTGATTATTATATGTAGGGCTCAGCTGAGCAAGAGACCAACAAAACTCCTTGTAACACCAAAGATGAACTGAAAGCAAGAGTTATAGCCTCATTCACCAACTTAAACAAGAAGACCATCCAGAAGAGTTTCAGGAGATTCTGAAATCATCTGAAGGCCATGGTTGAAGCCAATGACAATTTTGTTGAATAAATGTACTCTTTAGTATTTCAAGATATTTTTGTGTAATTTTGGTAAAATAATCTGTTAACTGAGATGTCAGTGCTATTTTCATTTCTGTGTAATTTAGATGAAAATTCATTCATTACACCCTGTATTTGCCATTACAATGAGTCTCAAAAACACCTGTGTACAATACACAAAGTGCCCAGCAATGCTGTCTGTTTTCAACCCAAGACAACACTTGTGAGACTATTTAAAACAATGTGTTTATGCTTGAAATTCACACCATGTAACTTCCGAGAATTTCATGTTGCTATGGTTAAAGAGTGGACTATCACAATACAATATCCTGTGACTATTAAGAAGTATAAGACAGATGTCAAGCAATGATTAATGCCAATAGTGAAAGCATGCATTTCTGATATCGTTGTGTCTAGAAAACTTGCCTGAAGCTATTAAAGTAGTGGATAGATTAGATAATAAAACTTGCAACTTAATACTGTATATTTTTCTATGCAAAACAAACATCTATATTGCATAGACTAAGATTTAGAAACAACCTAAAAATGAAGTGCTAAACTATACTCATAATAATTAGCCTTTTCCATCTAGAAAACATTCAGTATTTATTATTCAGTTGCTTATGAAAATAAGCTTCTCAAGTCAACTGTTATCACTTTTCCTAGGACTAATGGGAGTTTCCTTCCTAACTTTTAGTTTCAGCAAGTGGGGCAAGTCAACATCTTGATTATGTTGTACTGTTTTATACGTAGCTATGGATATTGATAGACATGTCTCAATCCTCAAAAATATGTTAGACGTTATTGTAAGGGAAGTTATATTGCTGTCTAGCAGTTTACCACTAGGAGTGACTTCATGCAGCTGGCAAGTATTGTATGTTGTTGATGTTATAAAGATTACTATTTCATTTTCCAACCTCCGTTTAGGTTATTTCTAACTCAGTAACCTTTTTAAGTTATAACATATTCTCTGCTTCAAACTAGATCTCTTTCTGATTCACTCTACATCAAAACCGGTCAGCCAGATGCAAACACTAAGAAAGCAAAAATAAAATTAAACAGTTGCTCTCTAAACAAAGGCTTCAGACATCACATATGGCTCACAAAACATATGCTTTCAACAAAAATTCATATAAAGTACAATATAAAAGAAGCCAATCAAGAATTTTGCAGCTAAAGCAATAGCATGACAAAAAAATGCTGAGTAATAATACACTTTGTCTGCTTTTTAAGAATGTCATTCACGATACTGTCAGAGAGTTGTGGACCTGCAGGGGAGCTGTATCAGTCAACTGACCAGACACAAGCATCAACTCCATGCCCTACTGCTAGGAAAGTTGATTTTTTGTGTCCTGCTACACAATTTTCTCACCAGAATCTATCTTAAACATTTATAAGTCATATGTTCATCCATAAATTGAATATTGCTACTACATCTAGTCTGGTGCTTCTATATTAGAGATTCTTGATAAAATACAAAGAAGAATCAGCTATATTACTGGTCCTGACTTGGTATCTCAGCTTCAGTCATTTTTCCCATCCCAGTAATGCAGCTTCGCTGTGCCTTTTTTTTTAAGTAAAAAATTATTTTGATGAACTTGATGAATGGTAATTATTTTGATGAACTTTCCTCTATGGTATCTAGATTTTATGAATTTAAGTGCAGTACTAGATTGGTGGTAAGGTCTCAGCATTTTATAGTTAAAATGGCTAGATGTAACTGTAAGTTCTATGCTAACAGTTTCTTTCTTTCACTTCTCATTTGTGGAACTCTTCTGATTTCTTGCTTACTGGTAAATTTTCAAAAATTCAAATGTTTTGGATACTCCCCCACTGACAATAATCACAGGCAACATGATATTTGAATGGCTCTTCATCTTTTCCCTTTTGCTTTCAAGTGGCAAGACATGTTTTCTTTCACTTTGATAAAGACAAGGCAGGTAAGTACATCAAGGACACAGGCTGGAGATTGTATTGAAGTGTTCATAACTTAGACCTTATTTCTTTCTTTACATTTATTAATTGTTGTTTGCTTGAATTCTTTGTTTGTGTCCTTTTTTTTTTTTACCCAGATGCACATGAGTCAGCCAATTATTGTTTACTGGACAAATGTATCAGGAGGCATAAAATAATGATAACAAATTCAATGTCAATCATTATCTTGTATCTTAATGGCTGTTCTTTTACTGTTCTCTCTCCTTAGTATTTTCTCATATTCTTTCACAATCAGTAACTCCTTGTGTCTTAGTGGCTTTATTACCTTGCTTAGAGTGAAATGATTATAAAAAACAAAATTAACTATTGTAGTGAAAATGAAATGCAGAATGAGCTATCTACCACCACTAATAACTATACCCACCCTTGTTGGTCAAAGAGACAATGTATAGTATAGCTGTCTCTGTAAAAAGAAAGAAAATTGCTGCCCAGGACAGAATTAGTATGAACCCAGGGACATCTAGGTATGATGAAATGAGCTCTCTACCAGCTCTCCCACATAATAGTCAATACAATGGGATAAGCAGTGTTAGTTATGCAAATGATTCATTTTCCTAGCCTACTGTTAATATTTGGGGCTCAATAAAAGCAGGCAGATTTTCTGAGAAGGCAGTGGGCCATGCTAAGCATATAATATGAGTACTGTGTGATACTTTGGATTTTTGTCAGAGTTAAAATAGAAGTGTTACTCAGTGTCCCCTGAAATTTGTTTATTCTTGATTGTATTTCCTGTGTCTCAACTATATTCATCCCTTACATGTAGTGTTCCAGCTCGTCTTAATCTCTTTTTATGTTTGTTTCCAGTGCTGCTAATTTTTCCATCCCTCCTGAGCTGGGATATATCTATCCATTACAGATAATTGACCAATAAGAAGAAAAAACATCAACTGTCCTGTTCATACAATTAAATGGGGTAACCAAAATAACTGATTTATTAAGTTAACATGTTTTATTGACTTTTATTGAACAACATATTTACTATTTTGTCCCACTATTATTTTCATAATTCCATCTTCTTTTTAACTTTCTCAGTAAAAAACTACTTTTGATACCTTCTGCAGTCTTTTAGGATACTGAATTTTTTCATTAAGAAAATTATGTAACAATAAGAATTTCTCAGTCAAATTGTAACTGTTTTTGCCTTAAAAAAATGCAGTCTAATCTTATCATGATGGAATTCTTAACTAATTCTGGATAATTTTGATCACTTTTTGTTTTGAATTAGTTTAATTGGGAACAGTACTTGCTTGAATCAAATGTAATGAAGTTGGAGGGCAAATTTAATAACAATATGTGCAGACTTCCATTTTTAACATTACATTTTATTTCACTCCAATATTTCATCAATTACTCTCAGTGTAAGAAAACACAGCTCATCCAATCCATGGATTTGTTGTCTGCAATGTCTGAGCAACTGCCCAATTCCTCTCTGGAACAGTTGTTTATATAACTCTCACTTGACTGTCATTTGCATGCTTGCAAAGCCAGAAGCAGATGTAAAGTCATGTGATTCTGTATTTGGTTACCACGAGTAACCTCAGGTCAATACTGCACCGGGTTTCTCTTGATCAGGTGTGACATTGAGTGTAAATTTTATTCTGGTATAATACAATACAATTTTCTGATTCTTTGAGAGACTTTATTAGAGTATCCATTCCAGTTCCACTATATACACACAAAATCAAAATTTTTTTTAATAAAGCCTGGCATTTGGTGGTATCGTTCATATTGCTCTCATTGAGCTCTTGCATTCTATGTTGTTGTAAAGTATCCATTTTTCTTTGTCAGCTGCAATTTGCTTTAAAAATGGAATATGCATGCCATTACCAAATTTCAGGTGGAGTAAACTGTGTCATGGCATTCTTTTCCTCACAGACAGTGCCCAACTGACCGTAATATACTGTGCTGTTGACAAAATCAAAAGCAAACAACACACATGTGCGAAATTAAAAATATAAAATGGTGACAATTTACCCATCATACCCTATGCATTTGCAATTATGAAACCATACATTTTAATAATTATGTTGGATTTATATTTTAATACCATTCAAAGTGACTTGATTAAAAATTACTTGTATATAAAATAAATATAACCTACTACGTATATTCAGGTAAATTCTGTTTGGCTAATATCTGAACATTCATTCTGCTTACAGCCATATAACAGTAAAATACTAATTCTTTTCAATCATTGAAGTTAGGCAACATTAAGCCTGGTCAGTACCTAGATGGGTAACCAATTGGGAGTACTAAGTGCTGTAAGCATGGATGTGCAGATGGCATACTGGATAATGGCTCAGAATTGGAAACAGTCAGATTCATTATATTCGCTTACATGCAAATACCATTGGGAAAGTTATGAATCCACCGTTTCTCTCTCCCAGCTAGTAAAGTATTATAATCTCCAAAGAAATCCTTACAATCCCAAAATATTTTCTGGTTTTAAATAACCGCAAAAGATTGATAAGCTATAAAAACACAATCAATAAAAGCATTCATTATAAAGTGATAAAATAGTTGTATTAACAGCAACTGAATATAAATTAAACTGTATGTCTGTATAGCACAAAGAGAAAATGGTCATGGTAGCTTTTGATATCCGCAGTTTTTATCAGTAACTTTTACAAGCAATTTTATTTGGGAATGTGGAATCATCTTAAAATAAACAAAAATTAGTAAACACTTGAATGCTGCATAATAATAACTCTCCATCAAAGAGAATGTTTCATTGTATTAGGAGACGAGGTCATGTCCAAGCTTGGTTTTCAATGGTCAACTTCAGGACAGTTTCAATTAAGAATGTTATTTATTTTCTTGTCTCAGAGAAAACTTTGCTCCATAATAATGAAGCAAGCAATTAATTTACATGAACATAGTAGAGGTCATACAAATAAACTGATAAATGTATAAAGAAATAAATGCAGTCATTTATAGACTTAAAAGAGCATCTTACATAATTCAATATTTGTGTTGTCATCTGATGCTCAATGAATATGGCTTTGAACCAAATTTGACAGTTAAACAAAATAAACAGAGAGACTATCAGAGATCGTTTTTGTCATTACATTTATCTACCAATAAATTTGACAGTGCTTTAAGAAAGTGATGGATGATCAGTTTAAAGACTAAGTTTAAAATATAATACAGATGAAGAAATGAATTGAAAAAATTGACCAGTTCAAAATCACACAGGTTTATTGAACTTTTAACTAGCATCATTATGTTATAAAAAGATTTTTTACATTGATACTGTGTGTGTGTGTGTGTGTGTGTGTGTGTGTGTGTGTGAACAATACCAAAATATGGTCACTGCCTGATGGTTGCTTAAGGCATGAAATTGTCAGTTCTCCATTAGATTGTTGATTTGTATGATCACATTGCTTATTATACACACTATCTGCAATAGTGAGTATTTTCCCTAAGTATCTTCTATTTTCAGTGTCCCTTCAGAATACTGGCAATCGTGGCTCTCAACAATTTCCATAGCAAAATTCAAACGTGTTCACACGTGTGTGTGAAAATTACCAAAAAAATACATGGTTATGGTTTGATGATTGATTAAGGCATAGAACTGTCAGTCCCCATTGCAGTGTTGATCTATATGATCATATTATTTATTATAAACAGTATTGAGTATTTTTCCCCATAAGTGACTTTTTCTGTTTTCCATGTCCATTCAGGATTTTGACATTCATAGGATTCCATAATTTCTTTAAAAAAATTAAACAACTTATATAAACACATGTGTGTGTGATAATTACCAAAATAAAAAACATGGTCATAGCTTGTTGATTGCTTAAGGCATGAAACTGTCAGTCATCATTGCAGTGTTGAAAACTGCTGTTTACTGCTATTTATTATATATACTCTATCCACAATATTGGGCAATTCCACCCCAAAAATACAGCCAATTTTAACAGTGTCTATCCATTTTTCAAAAAGAAAAAAGTAAATCTCTATATAACATTAACAATCACTTCTCTCTGCCATATTGAATTAGGATAATCCCATAATGCAAAATGTATAATAGCAAATTTATAATGCAAGTGTCAAACATGCTGTGTCATTGATGGATGTATACATAAAAAATTCATCTGCTACCACTGGGTATTCCCAAGTAAAAAAAATAAATAGAAATTTACATCAAGATATTAATTAGAGCTTATATAGTAATGTTTTTATTTTTAAATTGTTCCTGGTATCGCAGTTTCAGTTACTTTCCCACCACTATAACGTACATATCCCATGCCTTTTCTATAAATACTTTCATGGTAATTGTTCTGATGAACTTTGCTCTATGGTGCCTAGATTTATGAAATTGTAGTGGACTGGACAAATTGGGTACCAGTATGTAGAGGACTGACTGTCGGGGTAGTAATTTTAACAGTGAAAAGTAGGTTGGTTGTCCAAACCACTACATTTATAAATAAAATAACTCAAAGCACAATGTAATGAATATAACAACATTGTATTAAGTAAGAAAACATGATTGAATAATTCGTGAATGCAAGATGTTGTGAAGAAAGTTCTTTCTTAGATATTAAAGATATTGTCTTAATATTCATGCTAGAAGAGTTCCTGAAAAGGAAATAATATGTTTGTACTGAATAGTAGTGAATATAATTATACATGTATTGAAATGTACTCATAAGATAGAGAGAAACATTTTTTGTAGCTAATTGCTGAATGCAATGAGCACAGTATCTGAGTTGGAAGGAACGAACGGCATTCGGACATCATGCTCTGAAAAACAGCCTCCAACTGGCTAAGCACATGTGGAAATCAGTTTATATATTTCTTAATAAACATGGGAAAAAAGAAAGTTTCACGTGCGGTCCTCATGTAAGTGTGTGTGGGTATATGTGTAGGAATATGTGTGCATGGCGATATGTCTGTAGGTATGTACATGCATGTAGAAGTCATTCTACAAACTTAAGCGCAATACTAGATTGGTGGCAAGGTATCATAATTTTACAGTTGAAATAGATAGATGTGACCATAATTTCTATGCTAACAGTTTCTTTTCTCACACTTCTCTTGTGGAACTCTTTTCTGGCTTCTTGCTTTCCAGTCAAGTTTAATCTTTGAAAAATGTAAATGCAATGTCAATAATTATCTAGTCTTCTTGATTCCTCTTCTTTTACTGCTCTCTCTCTTTAATAATGTTTTCTTTTTCTTATATTCATTCACAGTCAGTAAACTCTTTTTCTTTTTTAGTGGCTTTATTGCCTTGCTTGGTGGGTAAATGAATTTAAAAAAATAAATATATAAAAAGCCTGTGAACATATCACAGGCACCGTAACAGTGAATTCTTTTCCTATTTCAGAAAACTAGTGAAGAACAAATATGTTGTCTGCTTGAAGGAAAATAACAGACACAGTAGCTTACTTGAAATTGTACTTGCTCACACTGGAACTGTTTGACGTATCAAAGTCCCTCAATATATGAATCATGTATATACATGCCAGTCCATCTCGATCAATGTGTATATTAGAGCATAGCTGAAACCTGATAGCCATATTCATGAATATCATTGTGTGATTATTGTGTAGGTTTAGAGTCCATCAATAAGTATTTATGTGCCACACATCCAAGAGACACATGCTGCTGTTGAGCATATCATTGTAACATAAACATTTATTGACTATTACAGTTATTCAGTGAGAACTACTTCTACTCCCTGCAATGCAATGCAACAATTTGAACAAATTACTGAGTATGGATTATAACTATTGGGTACCTAGAGCTGCTTTCACATAAATCAATATTATTTTTTTTTTACGAATGCTGAATAAGAATAAAAAGGACAAGAAAAGCAACACTATTTGTCAAGTATCTATTTATAGTTAAAATTCTATCAAATTCTGAATATTTATTTCAAAGTCAAAACAGAAATCATTATCTTGCTATAAGAAAGAAGGTCATGTGTATGCATGTTTTATAGATTATAGTGATTTGTTTTTTTACTGCTTATCAACCTTTTGCAAATTACTTAAAGCCAGACAATACTTTTTAGATTTTAAGAATTCTTGAAGATTTTACTGATACAAGTTCTATTAATTAACCCATATCTGGAGGAGAGAAGAAGAGGATTCATACCCTTCTGCAAGTGTATTTGTGCATAAGTAGATATAAGAATCCCAATTGAAATTCAAACTCAGCTCTCCAATTCTGAGATGGTATCTATTATACCACCCACGCATCTAAGCTTACAAAACCTGATATTCCCAAGAGGTCACCCCTCTAGATACATGTCAAGAATAGCTTATGTGAAAAAAATATACAGTTACAATAATGTAATTATTGACATCATTACAGATAGTGTTGGTCTATATTATTAGTGTGGTATCCTATGCAAATTAGCTGAGTTATATTTAAGTGCTAAGCTGCTAACTGTTGAAGCTCTATTATGTCATACATAATGGTGTATCAAGCACTGCAACTGGGAGTTATACCAAACATAACAAATGGTGTTGCCGAAAGGATGCTTGGATCCCATGGACAATCCCGAATACATTGAGATTTGGATAAAAGCCTTTGCAGCTACAGCAAGAGTGCATAACCTCAAAGACTCAAGAATGGAAAGTGAACAGAATCAAATAATGAACTTCTTTATGGGTTCTTTGGGGTGCAAGGTGTTAAAGAAAATCTCTACAATGGCAAGAATTAGAACAGATGTCTTTTGAGGAAGTTGTCAGCATAAAAAAGAAACATTAGGCCGAAAAGAAAACTGGTCATCATTGAAAGGACAAAATTTCTAGAAGCCAGGCAGTAGCCAGAGGAATCTATTATGCAGTACATACACAGACTCAAGAGACAAGCAAAGAACTATGAATTTTTAAAACTAGGGACTGATGACATGTCAATTGAAGATGAGCTGATTCTATTACAAACAATTGAGGACTTAATGACCAGCATCATAAATGAAAAGTACTGGTATGCATGCAAGGCAGCCATATGAACTTAGAAATTAAGTGTGGACTATTTACAGCAGCCAAGAAAAATGTTGGAGTCATACATGTTGAACGAAACCAAAACCAAAATGAAGTGCAGTTACTGCAGAATGGCACATGAAAAGAATAAATTCAAGTGTCTGGTACTGGGGAAACAATGTCTTAAATGCAGAAAAATGAATCATTTTAAGACCGTTTGCAGAAGTAAAAAACATGTAGAAAAAAATAACCCCACCACCACCACCACCCCAAAGAACAGCAAGAAGCCAGTGTAATTGCGGTAAATATGCAAAAGAATGGTAGGCAGAATGTGAAAATAAATGGCTGTACATTTAGCATGCAAGTTGACATCAGTAGCAAGATAATCCTAATTCCAAGAAATTTTTGGATCAAGCTAGGCTGACCCAAGTTAAAAGAAAGTGGTTTAAAGTTAAAACAATTTGACAGAACAACAATAAAGGCATTTGAAATTTGCTGGTGTGCAAGTGAAACTGTTGAGAGGAAGGCCCCGAAACAGTGCACATTCTCTCCTGATCACCCCAATTTAAATATAAATTCGAAAGGAATACATCAAAAGAAGTTCAATGAAGTCATATGCCGTAGAAAAGCTCGGTGGAAATATTATAGGCATGAGGAGCATTATATATTCAGCTCGCTTCAGGTGAGTTTCAATTAATTTCCATTAATTTCCTTCTTCAAAGCGAGTATTCAATTAAATGAAAATTACCACCCCAAATACATTCAAGCCAGAAAAGTACCAGTACATATACCACCTTTAGTGGTAACCAAGTTAAACTGCATGATCAAGCAAGGCATTTCCAAAAAAGTTACACATAGTGGAAGTAACTGGGGCCCTTCCTACTGAAGCAATAAAAAAGGCCAATGGAGATTTGCAGATATGTGACTATAAAATTGGAGTATATCACTAGATATGTTCAAACTTGTTTCCATTACCAAACATCAAAACAGCAAGCCATGAACTGGTAAACATGGAATATTTAGCAAAAATTGATTTGAGATCTCCCTCCAACCAAATTCAGATTGACAAAAAATTAAACGAAGTCGCAACAATCAACACTCCTATAGGTCTGTTAAGATGGACTCACTTACCATTTGGAATTAAAACATCTCGTCATATATTTCAAAGGGTAATCAAAAGAATATTGTTAGGCAAGGTAACTAACATGATTATTAACCAGAAGTAATCAAGGTTAACAACCAGAGTGTCCACAGTCAAACAGGTTTCGAGAGATGTATTTGCAAGGAATGGAGTACTACAAACGTTAGTGTCAGATAATGCTCCTGAATTTTGGGACAAAAATTTGTGTACATGGTTGTGCCATATAAAACTCCTCCATATCATCCTCAATCCAACAGAATCACAGAGTGGATTGTATAAACAGTTAAAATGACATTGAATGCATCCTCACTCATCACAGAAGCTTTCTAGCTAAAATGCTCCTCAGTTATAGGTTGATACCACATGCAGAAAGGAAGTTCAGCCCATCGGATCTCATGAGTAGACAGATTAGGGTTTCCATTACCATGTCTTTCACCACAATGGAGAAAGTATGGTACAAGAAAGACAAAACTGCAAATCCCAAAGAATCAAACTTCCTTTTGTAGAGAAGCAATAATACGGCTTTGATTGAGAAGAATGGACAATATGTTTTAGCTCATGCGGATCAGTTTAGGAAAATGATTGTGTCAAACAATGTGGAGATGGAAGACCAAAGTCGGGAGGAGGAAGGTAACTACAATGAGGAGGCAGAGTAGAGAACAGAAACACGGGAGCAAGAAGAGAGAAAAAATTACAGTGATAAAAATGAATAAGAAATGGACATAATGTTATATATCGCCGTATGACGACAAAACAACAAACACGCATATATAAAAATATAAGGTTATATTTTTATTAATGACGACGAACTGTGTGGAATAGAGAACGGAAAGGGTGAGGGCGCATATAGAATGGCTGACGAGAGTGTAGTCTGCCTGTGTTGTCTCTCTCTGCTTCCACCGGCCGTTCTCTGCTACTGGCGAATCCGTGTGACGAGGTCTTTATATAGTCCTCTAGAACCGGGACTTTCCTTCCGGTTTTTTGCCTCGCCCACGCAACGCCCACGTAATTCTAAGAGGCACCTGATCTGTTTGCCTCTGTAGCCATTTCCGCCGCTGTCGGAAATAAGGTCAAAATGACATCCGTTCCGGCTTCGACAGGATGTATTTCACAAACACCTGTCTTGTCGCTTCGCCGCCCCCCTTCACGGATGGAAAACACCATCGCTTGCATCACTTCCTCGGGTGGGGCCAGATTGTTATATTACAATAAGTGGAGAAGAAAAAACTGATGAAATAGAGGATGAAAAAAGACCAAGGTCACCAATAACAAGTAGAAGAGAGAAGCAAAAGCAAGAACTATATAAATCAAGAATAGCGAAAAGAAAAACAAGGAAAAGGAAAAACAAGGAGATACAACCACTCTTATTCGGGGGTGGGGGGTATCCTATGCAAATTAGCTCAGTTGTATTCATGTGCTAAGCTGCTAACTGTCGAGGCTTCATTACATCACACATAACAGTGAACTATTTGCCAAGCACTGAAACTGTGAGTTATACCAGACATAACAACTAAGTTGGTCAAAAAGTTCTGAATCACCTAGGAAGCAGAAAGAAAATAACAACTCTTAAAGAAGCAACACCAAAATTAGGTTAGGTTAGCCAGAATGTCCTCGCTCATTTGACTACTATCCTCCATACGATGTGGTTGTTTATTGCACCTGTGCAGTTTTTTCTCTTTGTAACAGCCCTAACTGACAAAATGAGTTTGGAAAAAATGGAATTAGAGTTTTGATTCACTACTGTTACAAATGAAGACTTTCTAAAAGAGCTGAAGACTTTCTAGAAGAGCTAAAGAAGAATACTGAAGAAGGCACAGACAGTCAGTCAGTCAAAAGTCACAAAGCGGTACAGATGTCTCATCTCTATCTTGATGATCAACCATGTTCAGACCAACTACCAACCTCTGACAGTGAGGCTTTAGTGGTAGCATTGAAAGTTGAATCTTCTGCAGGCAGTCATGATTTTGTAAAAGTTGTTGGAGTGTTATCCTATCAGACTCTGCTGAACCATTTAAGTGAGTTAAAACTTTCTAGCCAACCTCAATAATTCAGCAACGTCTTGTATAATTTTTACTGTACTATTATTAAATGTGTGTGTGTGTGTGTGTGTGTGTGTGTGTGTGTGTGTGTGTGTAAGTGATACAACAGTATTTCTGGAGGAATTGCTGACAGAAACTAAAATGATGAAGAATTAAAGGAAGAAGAATTAAATTAAAGAGAAGAAGAAAACAATAAATAACTTATAGTCCCTTTGTAACTGCAACATTGATGCAATTCAATGAAAATAAAAATCAGGTTGAAATATGATAGTCAGATGTTGCCATGTCATTATAATAAATCCATTTTATTTATTAAATTATTCTCACCCTCAATCACATGTGATCCTGCCATATCCTCTATTATTTATAATTAAAATCTGATAACCTAAAACAGATTTCTAAACAAGTAGATATTTATCTCGTATGGATTTTTCTGAACGTTTTCCAGTTACAAGTTTTGTTCCTCTAAAAACAAGGATTCACTGAATCAGAGATGCACTGGCAAATAGTCTGGATACTGAACATCACAAATACAATTTGTGTAACCATTTTACTAAATGTCTGACAATAAAATTACAAGCAATCGATTCATATGCCAATCAGAGGGTCATGTAAAATCATCAAAGTTAAGCAACATGCAATTTGGCTAATGCTTAATGTTAGTCTATTTCTCATCAGTCTACATTTCTGAGATGAGGTGTTGTAACTATTTAAACTATTTAGATTGTTTGAGCTACTTTCCTCATATTTATTGTCATATTCACAAGGTTTTGGCCATCCAATTTTGAGCCATTACCGATTACTGCACCTAGTCTAATTCTGTGTTTCTCAAATGGGTGGTACATGGCTCCTAGATGAAGAATTTTAAATCTAATGGAAGTAATTTTAACCAAGGGGTGAATTGGAGATTAATTTTAGTCAAAAGTATAATGTTAAAAAAAGAAATTACTTGATGACAGTTTAAATTTAGGGAGGAACTGAGGAAATCTGGAATTGCCAAAGAAGGGGAAATGTGATCTGAGACTCTTGAGAATCACTTGTGTGTCAGAAGCGAAAAAGCTTTGCCTTTTTATGAAAACCTAGCAAATGTTTGTATTGTTGTTGCTGTGATTGCTCTTAAGATATGTAGTGGAGTGATTTCCCATTACCTTATTCACAGTGTTTTTATTACAACACCAACTCTAAGAATTCTTCTGCTAATATTATATCATTCTCCATAAACTGCACTTTGATATCAGAAAAAGGGAACTGACATCAGACCAAAATAAAAAGGAAAAATAAACCGGTAAAAATGCCTTTGGAGGGGAATAAAGAAAAGAATAGTTTCCAAATTCATTGCCTATAAACAACATTCTTTTTATTTCGTTGATAAAGAAATGCCAGTTATCAATTTTTCTGCTAGTAATTCTTTCCTTATGAAGCCTGTCTTAACATGACTGCTGCTGTGCTTATTAAGTCATGGAGACCATAGCTGCCGTCATTGAAATCTAACCATCTGGCTACTCATTTTTCCTAACCATCTGATACATCAATTTTATTTATATATTATTGTAGAATAAGCAGTATTTTTTTCTTAAATGAATTATTAATTTTCTGGTGAGTATTTCTTTCATATGAATTCCAGTTACTTTTACTGCAACTATTCAACCATCATTCTATATAATGTAAACATAGCTAAAAAAGTTCAAACAGGATAAAAGTAATGCTGTGAAAAAATACAATATATTAAATCTGATGCCAATTCCAATAATGAGAAGTTTATAAAAAATGCCAAGATCTAATAACAATCTGTTTACACTTCATCATGATAAAGGAATAATATATTAAATGACAACAGGGTTTCTATTTAAAATCCACCCAAACCACAGGCAGTAGGTCATGTAAGAGCCATCTGGCTGAGCAGTAATCAACCATTTTGGAAACCAGCCAGCCTAGTAATCCACAGGATGGCATCAGTTACTCAAGCACAAATACCCAAGAATAGTCAATAATGATGACACTTGTCCTTCACCTAATAGTCTCAATTACTGGTCACACAACATCTGCCTCATATACACAAGCACCAACTGGAGAACTCTACTCAAGAGATATGTGTTGTCTATGACTGTTCATCATCAATAAATCCTGCTAAAAAAGGATCTACCTGAAAAGCTAAAATTTTTGATGGTTGAAACTTTAACAATCTGCAAATAAGCACCAGCTTCCAAGTTATCTCTTAACTTTATTTTCTACTTTACAACAGAAATGACAACCATACTGATTACATATGAATCTAACCAGTTTCCATTTGTGAAGTATTCTACCTTCATTGACATTTTTTATGTTAGAAATATCCTAAAAAAGTATAAGTTAATTAGTTTTATATTAATAATCCACAATAAGGCTAATTTTGTGCACAAAATTATCTTTGGATCAGTGTTCTATACAATAATGTTTTTTCCACATAATCAGATAATGGGTAGGAGTGAAGCCTATTCTGGTGTTGGTCCTAGTTAAAGCCACATTATTTCCAAGTAGTATAGCAAGTACCTAAAACTATTTCTGGAAAACCTTCAACAAAATCAGTATCATTGATATTAAACAATGTGCCAAAATATATAATACAAATCAACTTAAGTTATTGAAACAAATTAACAAAATATAGTATTTCAAGAAGCTATCATGTCCTTAAAAAAATAAAAAAAAGATTGGGAAAAGATTCAATATTTGTGCTTGGCAAAGAAGATGAAGACATTGAAGTCTATGACACTGCTCCACAATCAAAGGTCAGAACTGATTTTAACTCTGTTTCATTAATGTGATTCCTAAAGAATGTAAATCTACTGACATACATCCTTTCTGCATGCTTTTCCATTTTTGAAAAGAGTAAACTGATCTCAAGAAGACAAACAAACACTATTCTGGTATAAAAAACTGTTTGTGAAAGTTAAGCTCTAATTTTTAACAAATTATTTTATGCAAAATATGTACATGTTGAGTTAGGTGCTTTTCAAAATGTTTTTCTCATTCATCCCCCAGTCAAAAATACACATCTTTTTAGCATCATTCTGATAGTTTAAAATTCTATTTGAAAAGAATATTGCTTTAATATACAAATACCAAATTATAATTCTGCCAGTTCCATCCTGGGTCAAAACCTGGTCAGCAGTAACCAGATAATATACTCCCTGCTACATGCCACCTGTACCAGATGATGTAACTACACTTAGTAGTCTGGTCCTCAGTGTCTTAAGATGACATTTTAACCATGGGCCAACCCTGCACTGGTCAGTACTGTCACTGGTCAAGCTGGTTGTTGGTCACTGGCCACTTAAATCCCCATTTACACTGCCCAAATTGTGTTCTTGATCTCAGAGCAGTGAAGATCAAATGTTACTGGTAATCAAAGTGCTGAACTGAGATGTGACAGAAACTATACCAAAGAAAGAAATAACTTCATAAATAAAAATAATAACAAAAGATTAATTGGGTTAATCTTCAATTAGTTTATGTAGTTTACTTAGACCTTGCTTCATTACTCTATATAGGTAGTGATGAATTCTCCCTCTTCTTCCTCAGCATTCAACCTCACCGCCATCCTGGCAGGTACATTTGACTTTGTAATGAATCTAATTTTTAAAGCATGTAGGCAAAGGAGCATGACTTTACTCTAGTCATTAATTTTAATTTTCTTGATTCCTCAAGGAAGAGATAAAATTATTTCTCAATTTCTGGTTCTATTTGTCCTGTGGAAACACTGACCATTGGCCTGTGGTCAGCAAGACCTGCTTTCTTAACCTTCATCTTATCATAAAAACAAACTCTTAAGAAAGATTCATTTTTATTTCAACCTTCCAAATTCCCAATTTGTTTTCATCAGAGAAAATATCACCTCCAGCCATCTTTCTCAATTTCTTGAGTAAGAGATAAAGTTATTTCTCAATTCATTTCAGATCCTCAAAATTACAAAATAAACATTGAGTGTATTTTCAGAACCTTTAGCAAGGGGCGACACGTTCCAGATAGCCCATTTTCATTTCTCTTCACCAGGAAAAAAATCTCTCTCTCTCTCTCTCTCTCTCTCTCTCTCTCTCTCTCTCTCTCTCTCTCTCTCTCTCTCTCTTTTTCCAGCTTACACTTCATTTTCAGCCTTTCCAGCTCACATTTGAAAATTGTCACAAAACAAAACTCTATAAAAATAAAAACAAATAGGGTAAAAAAACTCTCTAAATTAAAATCACAGAAATAACAAAACCTTGTAAGTCAGTTCTATTGATATAAGACATTTTATTACATTTCAGATACTCTCATAATTTCAGTTTTTGTTAAAATGAATCTCATTTAAGTAAAATATAGTCATAAAAAATATGTATCAAATCACAAGCAGGACTAATAAAACTAACTGATTTATTTGATCTCATAAATATTCTTGGTTGCTATAATTGCATTTCAGTCATTATATTCTCCAGCCTTCTTCCGGTGACTGTTATATACAGAAATATTCCCAAATTTCAAACTAAACCCTTTCTCCCATGGACAGAAATAGACTGTTCTCATTCTGCAGTCTAAGCCATCATTTAATTCTTCTAATTCATCCTTGCAATAGCACTTCAGTATGTTCTCTTTCTCTCTCTCACTCTATATGTATGTATGTATGTATGTATGTATGTATGTAGAGATATAGTTATTATAAGTGTTATAATAATAACATATGGAACTGCAAATATTAATTTTTTTATTTAATTTTCCCAGTATTTGTAAATGTTTCCTTTTTGCTAAAGGTAACGAATATAAAAATGTTCCATCAATAAATTTTGAAAACAACTCAGTGTTAAAATTTACCTATGAACACATGGACAATAACAAAATCCTATTCCCTGATGTTAATAAGAGCTAAAAATCAAATAATTTATCACTTACCTGTACAAAACACCCACGAGTAAGAACTCTTGTCTTCTAAAATGTAATAGCCAATTCTCATAAAAATATAAAATAGCAGTAATAACAAAAATTCCTCCTTTAAATTAAATTTGAGTGAACTAAAACATAAAACAAACATTAATCAACAATAATTTTCCTAACTATATCATTGATAAGCAGATAAAATCATTCTTACAAAAAATACATGACACTAATATTAAAAATAACACACAAAAAGCCATCAACATATTTTGTTGTATAATATCTTGGTCAGTGTGTAATAATCATGAATGTCATTCATGATTGCCAGTGAAAATGATCGGATTTTGCCAAGAATTGTATCTTGCACTGGTGATATGTCCCAGAAAGGAATAAATATATTATTCAAAGTAGCTAAGTGGTTTTGGCAAATGTAACCAGGTAAGACAATCTAGCAAGTAGCCATAATGGACTGGTACTCGTCATAGTCGTATGCAGTATTCTTAGATGTAGGCTTATGCAATAGGAGTAGTCAATAGGCGTTCCAATAGGCATAGTCCTAGGAATCCACACCTTAGTATGTATTTATAGCTGACACTAGCCAATCATATTACTGTGAGGAGGAACCAAGATGTATATGTATTCATTACATTACCTTCCCCTGAGATAAATTTTCCCATGAAATTTAGTTTCAATATTTTCTCTTTTTAGGGTCTGAACATAATCGATTGGTTTTTTTCCTCACTCATTTCCACCTCAATCCTCCCTGCTGTAGTGGCCTTGAGGTCAAGAATATCTCTATTGGCAAATGTTGACTTGCTGGAATGGAAGTTTTAAATGCATCATACAGAACTTCCATAGGAATTTATTTGGCATTTTCTATGATGTCTGTAGTGTGCCTGCATCTCAATTGATTCCAATGTCTTTTGCACCAAAATTTTTCCCCTTTTATGTCATATATGACCTGTCCAATTCTTTTGGTTATCATTCCTTCTTCCCAATACATTTTTTGGGCCCTAAAGTTCTTGAATAAAACTTTGTCATCTGGATTGTATGTTTTAATCATCTGGTTTTCTTTTTTAGCAATTTTCTTCGCTGGACTAGGCAACAGCCTGTCAAACACAGAGCATATTTTTCTCACAAGCATTAACTCTGCTGGTGATAACCCTGACATCGTATTCAGGTTTGACGTGATTCTATATACTGCAAAAATTTCTGAATACTTCTTTCATTCGTGTCCACACCTTGACTTTTCTTCAACACTCGTTTAAAGGTGTCCACAAATTTTTCTGCCTGTCTATTTGATCTTGGATGATATAATGGCATTGTCATGCAATCAATGAACAATGATGAAAAGAATTCCTTGAATTCTCTTCCCGTAAACTGTGTTCTGTTATTGCTGACTAAAGTTTTAGGGAGACCAAAGCGAATAAAAATTTCATTATGTGCATTTATTGTATTTTCTTTTGCAGAGAACCCGGCATTACAACACTATCTGTGTATAGTAATACCTGTTCGCAGATTGAAAACAGTGACACAATATTTCCTTTTTTAGTTTTCTTGATCAACCAGACTTACTTTTTCATTTTTTTAATGAAATCATTGTTCTCCACTGCTTTTTCACATCTTCTAGCATAATCGGTAGTTCTCTAATAGTGTTGCATAACAGACCCAACAATTCACTTTCATTTCTTAATGCTGCTATTACTGCTTCTTCCAGTGGTTCCATATATTCAGGTATCAATTTTGATAACCCATTGGCATGACCTAGCTTCATTGAAAGCACATATTCTATTTTGAAATTATAATTCAATAGAATAACACCCCAACGCTGTAGTCGATTTGCCGTGTAAGTTGGTATAGCTTTTTTTCCAAATCTTGATAACAGTGGTTTGTGGTCTGTTTGCAGAATAAACTCTCTTGTGTATAGAAATCTGTGAAATTTTTTTACAGCGTAGATTATTGCTAAACTCACTTTTTCAATTTGACTGTAATGTTCACAAGGTATCTGCTATTGGCTTTGTAGATCCGTCCTTGAATTTATGAAGCAATACAGCACCTAGTCACTCATTACTGGCATCTTCTGCTACAATAATTTTCCTCTTTGGGTTGAAATGCACTAATGATAGGTCTGCTAATAGACACCTTTTTATTTTTTTAAAAGCATGTTCACATTCTTTCAATCATATCCACTTTGCGCCCTTTTTCACCAACTTATTTAAAGAAGGTCTCATCTCATACATTTTCAGGATATAAATACTATAATAACTTACCAATCCCAAGAACACCTGGAGTTTAGCCACATTATCAGGTGCTGGCATATTTTTTATAGCCTCAGCTCTTTCTGGATCTGGTTTACTTTCTTTACTGTCAATGATCTGACCTAAATATTTTATCTTCTTTAAGAAGAACTTGCATTTTTCATCACTCAGCTTGAACCCGTATTCCTCGATTCTCTGAAATACTGCTCTAATATGCATTTTGTGTTGGGCCTCGTTTTCACTTTTAATCAAAATATCATCTAAACATGTGATTGCATACTCAATACCAGCTAACATTGTGTCCATTATTTGCTGCAATAGGCTTGGAGCTACCTTCAGTCCAAACAAAAGATAATTTAGTTTAAAAATCCCTTTATGCATGTTTATTGTCAAGTATTTTGAACATTCTTTAATGACTTTCACCTGAAAGTAAGCCTCCGATAAGTCCAACTTTGAAAACACTCTACCTCCGTTTAATTTAGTGAATATATCCTCCGGAGACGCTAGAGGGTACGCATGGTCTTTCAAACAGTCATTAAGCATGTGGAAAAATCAGCACACACTACGATTTTTCAATTTTTCTTTTTTATATTTACAACTGGAGATGCCCAATCCGAGTAATCGACTTTTGAACTTACACCACTTTTCTCCAACCTTTCTAATTCCCCATTTATTGTGTCTAGAGCTGAAAATAATGCTTTTCTCTTTAGTCTAAAAATTGGTTTAACATTTTCTTTCAATCTGAAGCTGACTTCTGTTTATGTGCACAGACCTAGACCTTCTGAAAAGACGCGAGGGAATTCACTTTTCAAATCTGTAATAAATCTTTCTGTTTTCTTCGTCTTATCATTCTCTATGACATTAACTTTGTTACAGAAAGCATTTACCAGTAATTCCTATAAGTTAAACAATACAATCCAGTATAAACCAAAAAGGTTTACTAAACCAAGGAGCACATACACTTTCAATTTGTGAATTTTTCCCATGAACAAAATGTTACATTTTAATTTACCTTTAAACTTAAGTTTTTTTCCTGACTCTCCCCTAGTAATTTTGTCCGTGTTACTCAATGGTGGGTAACCGATTTTTTCCCCACGTTTGCTATTTTAATATTGAAATATCACTTCCTGAATCGAGTAATAATTTTACGGCCTGCCCATTTATTTTTACATTGAGGTATTTCCTTCTTTACCCCCTATAATTTTGTTTTTCGACAAAACTACGTTCATCTTTGTTTGCGACTTTGATTTTACTTTTCTCTGTTTTGCCCAACAATGAGAACTTATATGGCCTACAGGCCCACAATTAAAACATATTTTGTCCTAAAGAAACAATCCTTCTTTATATGCTGTCCTCCATATGAACTGCATAAAAATTTTCTTTTTTTATTCTGTATCCACTTCTGGTGTCTTAAAGTTTGTACTCGCAAAATGCTCTTCTCCTCAATCCATGTTTATAAGACACTGACATTCTTCTGTTACTTTTTGTAGTCTAATCTTCAGATCCTCTTCCATAATAGTGAGCATTCTTGATCTCATTTATTTGTCCTTCGGTGTCATTAGACCCTGCACAAAAATTAGACACTTGAACATGTCACTTGACAATTCCTTTAATTTAAACGCCTCACACTGTGCATTAACCATAACTGCATGCGTGACAAAATCATCATTCTCTTGTTTTATGATATTTAGACACTTATATCATGTATGATATAATTTATCAAAGATTTTCGACAAAATTTCTACTGTTTCACTGAATGTAATTTCTTCTGGCTTCTTTGGGAAGATTAAACTTGCATATTTTGTATTTTCTTCTATTCCCAACTTCTGCAACAATAGAGTGATGTTTTCCTTATCAGACCACTGTTCACATCTTTTTGTAAATATTGTTTCAAACCTAGGAAAATAAGCCCGAAACATTGAACCACTGTCAGAGAGTGAATTTGAAATTCCTTCAGCAGAAAAAAATGTAGAACTGTTCTTTTGTTGTCTTTGATAATACATCTTCCTAAAGTGATTTATTGTCTTTTACCTGTTGTTTGAATAACTTTTCAAACCTTTCTTGATGTTGTTGAAATTGTTGCTGTAAAGTGACTTGTAGAACATTAGTTAATTCCACAATTTGTTCCATTTAGCCAATGTAACCACAAAAATTTAGAAGTTGTGACAGCAGTTGAGTTGTCAACTCATGCATGTGCCTATCACCAACTAAACTCTGACTCCACACTACATGTCACTGATGAAAAGAGAATTAAAAAGATTTGAATATTTTTTATATGTCCATGTTGACATTTTTATCAGCAAAGCCAAGAAGATCTTAAATTTTGGGTCCAGTCTATTCTTCCTCAAAGTGATATACAACAATTTTAGTGCAACAAAATACACAATAATTATAAACAGGACAAATTTACTATTTGAAAAATTATTAAGTACCATATTTCTGCTGTAGTTCCTCAAAAGCATGTAAAATTTATAGTATATTATAAAAAAGGAAAACTGCAAACCTTGTTGTTTCTAATCAAAATAACCCCATCAAATCTAAACTAGCGATGACTAATATAGTACATGAATTTCAGTGCCCAGTACCTATATTGAACATACTACCAGTTCTTTGGGTAGATGTCTTACATACTACCTATCTAACCAAAGTGCAATAAAAAACATTCATTAGCCCATAATTTACAAGAACTCTTAAAAGAAATTTTGCTTGAAAATATAAAAATACTATTTAAATCACAATATCAAAAGTATCTCGCTATAAGAGAGGCACTATATATCAAACAATTTTCTTCTACCATAGACCTTACATTATTTTACAGTGGAAATGGATATTTGAAATTTTTTAAAAATAGACAGACGCTCATATAATGTCCAGTTGCGTGTGTCATGAGATAGCTTTTAAAGAATGCTCTTTTACAAAAACACTATAAAAGTGTTCTAAATAACAGTAATCAATGAATTTGAGGTGCTCATATCTTCAGCGGTCTGCTTTGCTCACACATTCTCCACCAACTTGACATTTGATTTAACTGTCGTATCCGTACCCAACTTCCCACCTAGAACTGAGGCACAACTGGGTGGCATTCACATTACCCCATCACTGGTCTCTAACATAATTTCAAAGCTTTACCCCCATAAAGCAAGCAGAGGCGAAGGAATCCCAATCATTGTCCTGAAGAAATGTACCCCTGAACTTTCATCTGTCCTCTTCAAACTCTACAACTACTGCTTCTCTGCTTCTTGCTTTCCTACCTGCTGAAAATCCTCCTCTGTCGTTCCTGTATTTAAGAATTCTGGAGAACCCTCCAACCTTCTAATCACCCTATCAGCCTCCTACCAATTTTTGGCAAATTGTTTGAGGCTATTATCTATGCCAAAGTGGTTCAACATCTCACAGCCCACAGTCTTTTCTCTGACAAACAGTATGGTTTCCGCTTCACTAGGTCTACTGTGGATATACTAATGACCCTCACTGAGTATATATACCAGGCTCTCAATAAGAACAGTGAAGCTCGAACTGTTGCCCTGGATATTGCCAAAGCATTTGACAGAGTCTGGCATGCTGGGCTTCTACATAAGCTACAGAGCTATGGTATAACTGGATGATTGTTTGATCTAATCCAGTCATTTCTTTTAAATCACGTAATGAAGATAGTATTGAATGAACATGCCTCCATTCAGTACTACCATACAAACACGGGTGTTCCTCAAGGCTCTATTCTAGGTCCTAAACTTTTTCTGATCTTCATCAACAATCTCCCTGATGTAATTAGATCCCAAGTAGGCATCTATGATGATGACACCACCATTTACTCTCACCTCAATCAGAAATTCACTGACAAAGCGAACCTCACTGCTGAGCTTGAAAAAGACCTCCAATCTGTGGTGGACCAGGGCTTGTAAATTTTAATGCTTCAAAAACAAACCTGCTGTTAACCAGCATAGACTACCCCCCCATTAGCATCAATCAGGCTAGTCTCCCTAAAAGCAAAACACTGCGCCTCCTCGGCCTAACTCTATCAGCTGATCTCAAGTGAAATGACTATATCATCGAATCCATAGCTGCTAGGAAGGTCAGTTCACTGTATAGGGCCAGGAAGTTTTTCCCAATCTGAATCCATCCTGCATATATATAAATCTACCATCTGCTCGTGCACTGAATACTGCTGTCACATTTGGTCAGGTGCCCCTGCTATTCATCTCGGGCTGCTTGACAAAATCCAACGGAGAACCTACAATATAATCAATCCCGATCTGGTAGCTCAGCTCCAGTCACTTTCTCACTGACATAATGTGGCTTCCCTCTGTCTCTTCTACATATATTTTCACTGTTTCTGCTCCGATTAGCTTTGCTCCCTTGTGCTCCCTCTGCATGAATTTAGTCGAGGTACTAGGCTAGCGGCTAGTTCCCACCCTTTTACAGTGAAACCAGTGAATTTATGGAATACTTTGAAGGTTAAAGTTCATAAGTGGAACCCACAAAATATCAAGCAATTAGAGGAATTATGCAAGCAAGAATGGGGTAAAGTAATGGTGGATCAGTGTGGAAAACTTGTGGCCAACAATAGAAAGCAACTGGAAGCAGTGAAACAAAGCAGAGGCTGTACAACAAAATATTAAATTGATGTATCCAATACCATGAGTTTTTAATTTTCCTTCCACATACAACTAAAACAACTTTACGAGATATTACTTACCAAATATCAGGCAAAATGGCAAACATAAACTAGAGTTATAACAGAAAATAACATGTATCCAATACTTATGTGTGTCACTGTATATATATGAATAATTACAAAGGAAGATACAGGAAAAACTTGTGAAAAACAAAGAAGAGAGTACTGGATTGTTATGTGATGTCTGTCCTTTAATATGGCAGTGAATGCTGGACAATCTCATCAAAGATGAAGGAAACACTTGAAGCAACTGAAATGTGGTTCTACAGAAGAATGCTGAGGAAACCATGGACCAAACATGTGAGCGACAACAAGGTTCTGGAGAGAATAGAAACAAAAATAATCTGATACTTAACATCAGAAAAAGACAGCTGAAGTTTCTTGGACATGTAATGAGGAAGGAGGTCTTAGAGAATCTGATACTCACAAAATAGATAGAAGAAAAGAGAAACAGGGAAAGCACTACGACATACTTGATGGGCTTGAGCAAATGAATGGCAGAGAAGGGTTTGGAAGGAATAACAAGAGAAAGTGTGTTAAGAGCTACAAGGAATAGGGAGATGTGGAAGGCCATGATCACCTATGTCCGGAAGGGACACAACACAAAGAAGAAACTAGGGAGGATGCTAAGTAATATAATTTAATACCTAACAAACAAAAGTGAGTATATGTTATTGTATTTCTTTTTTCATTTTCTTATTTGTTTATATATATATTTATTTACTTACTTTTTGAATTCATAAAATTATTATTTTAATTTGATAAATTATTTATGTATTTATATATTTTAAGTAAGTTTTGATTTAACTGTTTTCTTTTCATTTATTTTTTGTTATAAATACATATAAACAGATAAGAAAATAAAAGAATGAGAATATTTATATTAGGCAATAAATTACGTCTTTTTGCATCCTTTATAGTTTTAAAATATTCTTATAGTCACATTTCACAGTTAGCCATAAGAATACTTTTAAGCATTTTGAAATTTAATATTTTTTTTACTTCTGCTCATAAATACATGTTGTAAAATAAAATCTTTACATTTGTCCATTAGTAGACAAAGCGCATTGGTAAAGAAAAGTATTCCTTTGTCTTTATTCATATTGTCTTTTCATAAACCTTTTAAAACAATTGGATGGTGTAATTTTGGAACCTTAGGTTTATTGTCTGCTCTTTTCTGATGAAAGATTCCCACATGGTAGGAATGTCTTGCTAGCAAGTGTGCTAATTGGTTCAATTATGTTATCCTCTAATGTTGCTCAATCTCTAACTTAATTCCATAGAGATTGGTGTTCTAATATTTTCCCTTAACACCTGATAAGCCATATGTAACTTCATAGTCTCTCTACAGACTCAGATCTTTTGATGTTCTTACAGCTCTATTTTAGAAGGTGAATGCTTTTTGCTTTTTATTCTTTGCAACAAGTGCACAAAACCAAAAACTAATAGCCTAACAGATATAACTACTTGTTCAGTACATACAGTTTACTTAGTGGTCATAAGTTCAATTCTTGGGTCAAGCAGTGAAAACTATTCTAGTTCAATGAAATGAGCAGAAATAGCATCACAATGATAAAGTAATATAAATTAACTAGGAAGAATTAACTAATGTGGATTATCTTTCCTGAACATATTGACAGACAATAGAGAACTGTTTAGCCTTCAAGGATTGAATAAAGAAGTCATTTTGAAATTCAAAGGATAACAATGAATATTACAAGCATCAGAACAATACTGGAATGAAAAAAACTAAATGAAGATACTAATTCAAATAAATCAGTGTAAAATATTAGTAATTTCTCTTCTCAGAAATTCAAACAGATACAAACTAAAACCAATGTTTACCATTATTATTAATTTTTTATAAGTAATAATATTCATCTTAATTTGTTATCGTATTTTTTTGTTTCTTTTTATCATAACTTCAATAGCAATGAGCAGTGTGGAATGATAATAATAACAAATAATAATAATGTTTGACAATAGTAATAACAATCGAACAATAATAATAAGTCATAATAATGTTTGATAAGTAAAAATAAAAACCATTGTTTAATCTTTGTTCTTTATCATACATAAGTTATGGAAATTAATTTTGCTGAATGTGTAGTTTTTATTATTATTTCTTTAAATGTTACTCTTTCAGATTTGAATAATTGTTTTACTTTTAAATTCTTTCTTCTTTAAGTGTAAAATCAAGAAAGAAAAAAATTTAAAGCAATTTGGAAAACATTTTTTTATCCTACAAATTATTTTTTTAAATACTGCAGACCTCTCCATGTATAGTAGTTTCAATGCTCTCTCACTAATGGGGAGATCAATCTAAAGATCATAACAACAGCATGCTTTGACTGACTGCAGACTAAATCTACACATGCACTAGTGGCAATATATCCAGGGTGGTGATGGACTTTCTAGACTGAAGTCAACAACTATGGCAGATGGTTACCTGAATAGAATTAACAGCCACATGTGTGTGAGCAAGGTGAGCCTTCAAGTAGGAGGACATCAGCTATGATTCGGCTTTAAGAGAGATTGGCTTCACCAGGTCTATTTGCTCAAGATACACTACACATGAATGAATGGCTCTCAATACAAATATTAGCAAGCAACTGAGACAGGCACAGCAAGCTGGTGAAGTGTTCAACTGAGTAGTCACTTATGACCATATCCAGTCACACAACTGATGATGACATATTTAATAGAAGATGAGAAGCATTATTTTACTGTTATTTTACAAAAAAATGACAGAAATAATCTTGCACATAAAGGTAAAATTCAAAATATTGAAAAACTCTTTTTCCTGGATATGTCCTGATGAAAATTAAAGATATACAGGGTGTAATGGGTAAATTGTCACCATTTTATATTTTCAGTTGTGCGTATACACATTGCTTTTTATTTTATCTACTGCACAGTATAGTAGAGTCAGTTGGGCACTGTCTGTGAGAAAAAGAACACCATGATACAATTCACTCCACCAAAAATTTGGAAATAGCATGCTGTATTGCTTAGTATTCACATTAAAAGCTCCAATACAAACATTTCAAAATGTTTGGGTGTCAATCTGAGAACAGTGCAGAGGATTTGAAAAGAGCTGGAGGAGTCTAATAGTGATTACAAAGTTACTGCAGTTCACAAAACTGACTGTTTTGATCAGAAAAGAATTCCCAAATTTGCTACTGAGGGCCTCAGACACAACATAGAGGCCTACATCAAGTGACTTAAGGTGGTAGTGCTGCCATGCGTCAAGAGGGTGGCTGCTGACAACAAGACTCTCTACTATGTCATACAAGCAGGAGAACCCAGCCATGTCAGATAATGTTTGTGACTACATTACCCCTTACCTCCAGCTATTTAACTTCCTAGGCTGTGGTGTATAGTTGAGCGAGAGACCAACAAAACTCCTTGTAATACCAAATGTGAACTGAAGGCAAGGATTATGGCAACATTCACTAACTTAAACAAGAAACATGTCCAGGAGAGTATCAGGAGATTCTGAAGTCATCTGGAGGTAGTGGTTGAAGCCAATAGTGATTTTATTGAATATATTCAAAATATTTTGGGGTAATTTTGGTAAATATATCAGTCATTATCATTTATCATTTTTGCATAATTTAAATGACAATTCATCCATCACAACCCATATCTTATATACCTGCACATTCCCCATGTCTTCAAATATAATAATTCCAAGCATCCACTAAAACTTCTTTTTCTTCATGTGCTGTGACCCTTTCAGGACATAAGCAATCACGGACTTCCATTTGTCCCTGTTTCTTGTCACTCTTAATATCTTTGCTCTTAGCATCTCTCCCAAACCCCCCTCCACCATCCATCTGCTCAAGCCTATCAAATATGTTTCACACTGCTTTCCCCTATCTCTCTTTCCTTTAATCCATCCTGTAAGTATTAGATTTTTCAAGCCCTCTTTCTTCATTACGTCTCCCAAGAATCTCAGTTATCTGTTCCTGATGTTAAGTATGAGTTTTCTTCTGGTTTGCATCCTCACCAACACCTTGTCATTGCTCATATGCTGAGTCCATGGTATCCTCAGCATTCTTCTATAGAACCACATTTTTGTTGCCTCAAGCCTCACCTTCATCCTTGATGAAATTGTTCAACATGTCCTGCTATACAGAGGGACAAATATCATATAGCAGTCGAGCACTCTTTTCTTTGTTTCCAAGGAGATTTCAGTACTCTGGTTAGCTTTTGAAATGTGTGCTTGGCCATGCCAATGTGTCTTCAGATCTCAATGTTGCACTTTCCATCCTCTGCCAGAATGCTTCCCAGGTATTTAAATTTCTTTGCTTGTTTTATTCTAGTTTCTCTGACCTGTAGTTGGCATTTTGGGTTCTTCTTTTTGCTGATAACCATACATTCTGTTTTCTTGAAGTTTATGCTCAGTCCATTCTCTAGCTACCTTCAGCAGAAGGTCCTGCAGTTTTCTTTCTGTGTCTGTCATCAGCACTGTCTCATTTGCGTATCTTATATTGTTGAGACTGTGCCTGCATATGACGAATCCTGGCAAGGATTTTATTTCTCTCAGAATTATTTTGATGTATAAGTTGAACAGATCCATTGAGAAAACACATCCTTGTCTTATGCTCCTTTCTATTTTGTATACCTGCTGAATTCATTTGCTATCCATACACAAGTGGTTTGCTGCCAGTATAGGTTCTTGAATATCCTAATATCTTTCCAGAAAATGCAGAGGTTGCTGAGCATCTCAAACAAGTCTTTGTGGCATACTTTGTCAAATGCCTTTGCATAGTCATAATGCACAGATAAAAGTCCTTCTGCATTTGTATTGCTTTTTCAGACAGCATTTTGAGCATGAATATCACATTCCTTGTTCCGGTATCTTTAACAAAGCTGCACTGCTTTTGTCCTATCTCTGAGCCAATCCTGCTGTGTGCTCCAATCATCAGAATCTAGATGATGAGTTTTGTTATTAAGCTGATTGTTCAGTGGAGTTCACATTCCTTTGCACCTGACTTCTTGGGTAGTGCTATGAAAATTGATCTGCTTAGGTCTTCCCGTATATTGCCACTGTTATAGATTTTGTTTATGATTTCTGAGATCCTGTCTACACCAAACCCGACTAAGGATGTCAGCATCTCTAGATCACAGATTTTATTGAAATATCTGTGGGAAGGCTTACATTTTATTATTTATTTTATTTAACATTATGAACTGGCAATTTTAGAAACATCAATATAAAACTTGTTTTGCTTGTGTTATAACAATATTATTCTGAAATATGTTTACTACAATAATATGTTTGTACAAAATGTAATTCACCAAAAGAAAGCAATATGGTTTAATTTCTCAGCTGAAGAGTTATCATTATGTACATAAAGCATGAACAAACATTTTCTAGCAAAGGGCCATATGACCTGTGGCTCAGCACAAAGCAAGTTGCACTACTATAGACTCAACATAATTTTTCATAGTAAGTATCCCAGCTACTTTTATTGCAGAAGACCATATGCATAAGCATATACCTTAGAAATGATAAGAAAGTTTTATTTTTTAGAAAAGATTTTTTATAATTAAAATTTAAAGTTTTGGTATAATATTACTGATGATTATTTGATTATCACATGTTGCTGCATGATATTTATTTCTAGTTTATTCATTTGAAAATGAAAACATTTATTTTTAGAGAAAAAATCCTTGTTTCAAAAGCAAAAGATGTTTGCATGAATGATCTGCCTAAATGAAAATCCCCAATGGTTTAAAATGCTGACAACATTCAGTTAAGTGCCATACATGATACACACTTGAGGGAGGGGGTCATGTCTTGAAAGAGACATGACTGACTGGGAAAAAGTTATTCCCATAATAGATTGGGATTAATTTCTGTGGTAGACTGGTTGCCAACCAAGTCTATAGAACTGAATCTTTCCTGCTATTTAATCAATAGCTGGAGGGAGAAGCAACAGATTAATATCTATCCCAAGGGTATTTGCGCATAAGTGAATGCAACAAATTCAACTGAAATTTGAACTCAGCCCTCCGATTTCTCATTTTGAGTTGATATTCCTGCACCACAATGCTGATAACATTACTTTCACCAAAATTTTACAAAATTCAAGAAACACTGTACTTAAACATTGTTTATATACATGATTATGTGTGAGAGGGTGTGTAAACAAATGAGAATGAAAAAAAAAATGTTTTATAAACATTATTTTCCTTATAAAGTTAAGTGTGCCATCAGAAAGATCAAACAGATCACATGTGACCCACGGACTGCTGTTTGCACACGACTGATTTGCATCATTTATTTGGACTATTGTCCTTATCTTTGTTACTATAATCTTCTAGCCTTCAGGTTTTTTGTTGATCTCAGTAACCTTCAGAGAATTTAAAAACTGAACTCTTTATTTAATCTACAGGCATAGCTGTTCACATCTAAGAATAAGACAAGATATCCCAAGAAAAATAAATGTAAATAATGTGGTAAAAGCATTCAAAAAGTTGGGTGCAGAAATAATGCTTGGCATGGAG
Source organism: Ascarosepion bandense (assembly GCA_037127315.1). Classification (NCBI taxonomy): domain Eukaryota; kingdom Metazoa; phylum Mollusca; class Cephalopoda; order Sepiida; family Sepiidae; genus Ascarosepion; species Ascarosepion bandense. The sequence goes on along the minus strand of JBBBDQ010000563.1, from coordinate 3,937,177 downwards.
CAATGGTTAATGAGCTCATCATTGCCTTTTTAGTGAGTTTGATTCTTGCTGAATATCCCACTATTACGGATTTCTGCTTATAAATATCAACCTGTTTAGGTATACTATAAAACAAAGATTTGTTAAGATTTACAATAATGATCTATAATTTATTGACTTGATTAGTATATTCTCTGGCCATCATCAGTTGACAGCACCTCCAACTTCAAGATTTTAGCAACTGAAATATTCCTTCTTTAAATACTCTAAAGCAGGTGTCCTGCAGGTGTTTTCTCATTTCACATGGCCTTGAGACCTAAAATAAACCATACAACAGTTCAACTTCTTGCCATATCACTTGTCCTGATCAATACTTCTGGAATAATTTGGCACCTGTGACTGAACTTCATGGTATTTTTATCCAGTGTGTTGAAATAAGTATTATGTGAAAAATAATAGGAAATAAGGAATATAATGGTAAAGAATGAATCAGTTTGTTTTTTTTAAGGAATAAAAAATAAGTTCAAATAAAAGTTTAAGCATAATTATGCAGAAAATTGGAATAATGAAGAAACTGGGAGTTCAACACTGTCCATTTATTTTCTAAAATAATATTTGTTTTCTTACTTGTATTTTCATAAATTTTAATCTTTTTCAAGTTACTAATATAAAACACATAACTCAATAAGTCCTGGGCCTGACATATAGATGGCACTACTAATAAAAAATCCATTTGATTTTTATGATGTACTAACCTTCAGATGGTACATGACAAAATTTAGGCCTAATTGAATTATTAGTTTACAAATTACAGATATTTAAATGAAGCTACTGTTGCAAATTTTCAAAACAATAAAAAACTCTGAATTTCGTGTGTTGATAAAGCACTGCTTTCTGATGGAAAAAAATACTGTTCAAGCAAAGCAATGGCTTGATAAGTGTTATTCGGATGCTGCTCCATTAGAAACAATGGTTAAGAGGTGGTATGCTGACTTTAAATGCAGTTGTACAGACACAAATGATGCTGAAAGCTCAGGTCACCCAAAATCAGAAGTTATCTTAGAAAACACCAAAAAAGTCCACAAATTTGTTTTGCTCAATCAAAAATTGAAGTTGGGTAAGATAGCAGAGGTGTTAAACATATCAGAAAGCAGTGTATTCAACATTTTGCATGAACATTTATCAATGAGAAAGCTGTGTTCAAAGTGGGTGCTGTGTTTTCTAGCAGTCAACCAAAAACAACAATGCATCGACGATTCAGAGTGTTGTTTTCAACTGTTTCAACACAACAAGAAGTTTTTTGCATAAATATGTGACAATGGATCCACCACTTCACTCCAGAGTTAAATCGGCAGTCAGCTGAATGGACAGCAGCAGGTGAAAGCTGTCCAAAGCGACAAAAAATGCAAACATCAGCAGGCAAGGTTTTGGCCTCCATATTTTGGGATGCACAAGGTATTTTGTTCATAGATTACCTTGAGAAAGCAAATACCTTGAGAAACCATCAATAGCAAATATTATATAATGTTATTGATGCGTTTGAAGGTAGAAATCATCAAAAAATGGCCACAAATGAAGAAGAAAAAGTGATCTTTCCTCAAGACAACACACCATGTTACAAGTCGATCACAACGATGGCAAAACTACATGAAGTGCACTTTGAATTGCTTCCACATCCACTCTATTCTCCAGACCTTGCCCCCAGCAACCTCAAAAGAATGCTCCAGGGAAAGAGATTTGACTCCAATGAAGAAATGATATCAGAAACTGATGCATATTTTGAGGCCAAATATAAATTGTTCTACAAAAAAGGCATCGAATTGTTAGAGAAGTGTTGGAATCAGTGTATCACTCTAAAAGAAGATTATGTCAATGAATAAAATAAGATTTTGGTTATTCATAATCTGACACAACTTCTCATTGCTTAAACGTTATATTTAGTAGATATACATGTTTGAGTAAATGTTACCATTTTTTTCTTTTTAAGCAGTGTAAATATATGGATAAGCATTGAGGTGAAATGGATATCAGCTGAGGATGAGAAATTGGAGAACCGAGTTCAAATTCCAGTCAAGTTCATTAAATTAACTTATGCACACATATTCTTGAGAAAGGTATAAATCTATCTCTTCTTCTTCCAGTTAGAAGTCAAATAGCAGGACAAACTAGTTCCTATAGCCTTGGTTTGTAACCAGTCTACTACAGAAAGAAATTGTAACTTAATTGGAAAAATCTTCTACTTAGTCAGTCATAAATTGAAAGAGACATGATTACCCAAGCATGCATCACATATGGCACTTAACTAACTGACATATATGTTCAAGCCAGAAGATGTATATTTACACAGTTTAAAAAAATAGGAAAGGGATGTCAACTCAAACATGTGCATCTATTAAATCTAATATATAAGTAATGAGAAAATATTAGGAACAAAATTAATTAAGTTTTAAGCTTCCAGAGTTTTATTCCCCCAAAAAAACAAATTTCTACTCTGTATTTACTCTGATTTTATTTTATTTTTTAAATGAGAGCTCTGGGAAATTTGGCACATGTCAAATACTTGTTTTTATATTAGAATTATTATCAAAAGCCATCTTTATCTATATATATCATGTTACTTAAGTTGAACTAATTTCTATAGATTATTCAAGCTACTGGCTTTATTATTGTTATTAATACATCATCTCTTCAGTATACAATGGGCAGAGAATTAATTTTTGCAATTATCAAGCAGATGGTAAATTAGAATTATAACAATGAAAATTATTAAAACTTTAAACTGAGATGTTTCAAAAGCTTGAAATTAAAACTGTTTTTAGATATTTATCATGTTCAGTAACATGAGGAAAAAAGGAGGTATATGAGCATGTGGCTGTATGGTTAAAATGTTTGCTTTCTGGCTATGAGTTCTCGGTTCAAGTCTCACCATGGTTGATTTGTCAAGAAGGTGATTGATGTCATCAGCCTGGGTAATCCCAGCATGTAACACCTTTGGAAAAGGCTTGAAAACCATACCTTGAGTTGATCCAAACAGTTGTGCTAGCAAAAATGTTACAAGTCATGACTGAGGGTTTGAGTGTGCTGGCCTTGTTCAGACTACTGATCACGTTGGATAATGTGCTCTCTCCCAGAAACTGCAACTAAGGTCTGCTCAGCATAGTTGCAGTATAAACCATAGGTGGGCTCTATGGTTGTTAGATAAACACAAATCTACTTAAGCAGATGTCTGCAATAGGGATTGGCTAACTACCCTAGCAGACAAGCATCCTCAAATATGTAGGCAGCCATTACAACTAAGAGGTAGATGAGTACAGCAAATATAAATTAAAACATTTCTTTAAAGAAAAAAAAGTACTACACTTTGATTTTAGAGAAATTAAAATTTTAACAAAAACAGGATTTATTTTTTCATAGAAGAAGCTAGAGATTATTTTTTCCTATCCATCAAGTCACTTTTTCTCTGAAACCCATACAAGATTATCAAAGGTATAGTGGCTAAAAAACATGAAGTTTCAGCTAATTTTATTGCAAGTGGTAAAAGATGCTTTGAGCCTGGATCACTTCTCTCTTTGCACCTTTCTGGTTTTCATTGGCATATCCAGATTATTAAATTGGCTTCCATTCTACCACCAAGAGAGACCAATATATACTACTGAAAATTCAATTTCCTGATCAATGTCAACCTCCAAGAGTTTGCATCCAACATAAATCTGCTTACATTTCTGTGATCCTATAACTACATTATGTTCTAACAAGTCTGTTTGGCCTGTAGCAGGTTACAGGTAACACATTTTCCCCTTTGATTTTATCAAACAAATGTCAACAGAAGTAGGTGTGTGTGTGTGTGTGTGTGTGTGTGTGTGTGTGTGTGTGTGTGTGTGTGTGTGTTAGTAATGATACCAATCATTGTGCAAGTCAAGTCTCTTTTCTTTCATCTATGCTACACAGTCATTTCTTACAGATTTGGGGATACTGTAAAGCAGTGTTAGCAAAATTGTGGTATTTAAAGCAGTTTGATAGATTTAAACATTTCAGTTGTAATTTTTATCATATAAAATTTATCATAATCTTATAATTCATAATATTTGTTACATTTCCAAAATATACTATGAAAAAATTGTAAGCATTATCTTGGGCACTTTAGCAATACTGAAAGAACTACTTTCTACAAAATGGACTCTAGTCAATGAACCTCACCAACCAAGTAACAGTTTGAAAAAAAGCTACATTGTTGTCAATTGTAAAATAAATTTGGAAAATTCAATACAATTCAATGTTTATATTTTTCCTTACAGCCAGAAATATTCTTAGTGCAGAAAATGTCAAAAGGGAAGTTTGAAAGGAAACGATACATAACTCAGTGGAAAAATATAACAAAATCAAAACTTCTGGTAATTATCAAGATCAAATATTGTCAGAAAAATTTATTTCATTTAAATATTTATCCCAACCATCAAAATTTTATGTTAGGTTTACAAAGAATGAATGTTGTAATTGATAAATAGATTCTACCCATGATATCAGTTATGTAAACAATGTGTGTGTGTGTGTGTGTGTGTGTGTGTGTGTGTGTGTATATATATATATATATATATATATATATATATATAAGTTGAGCATCCTTTATTCAAAAACCTTCAAAATTTGAAAGTTTTTCAGGTACTTGCCACAAATTGAAAATTTCAGAAATCATTGAGTAGGTTCCTAGATGATGTGCAGCCATTGCAAGTGACTTCATCTATCTAGGGTGAGGGTTCCCCAGCCCAGCTGTGTAGCCTACATTGGCATCAGTTTTTGTTAGTAACTTTTTCAGCAACACCTTCAGTTGTGGATTACTTACCAGGTGTTTCATGCTCAGTAAATATATTATGTAAAATACTATTCAAGTCCTGCAGATGCCCATATGGATAGTGAAGAGCAAAAACGAAAGTATTTATGTTTATCAATATTACAAAAAGTCAAACTGTTTGAAAAACTAGACAACAGTGTAAGCGTGAAGTGCATACAAGTTGAGCATCCGTTATTCAAAAACCTTCGAAATATGAAAGTTTTTCAGGCTGCTAATAGAAAGAGAAGGGAGTTAGATGTCATATACAAGGGAGGTTGGCTGGCTGCTTGGAGGCAGAGAAGGGACTTTGATGTCAGATGTAAAAGACATAGTCCAGCTGGCTGCTGAAAAATTATTGGCACCCACATGTGAAAGTCACTGGCAGAGTAAAGAGCAGAAATGCTTTGACATTATTAAAAACTATGCCAATGAAAAAGAAGAGGCTAACCACAAAAAGGAAAAGTTTAAAAACAAAGAAATTTCAAAAAGATTGTTAAAGGCCTCAGTGAAACTTGTAGAAGCCCTGCAAAAAAGAAAAAAAGAGAACATTTAAAAAAATATCATTAAACTCAGAAACTCTTGTGGGATAAGTATTTTTGTTTTCATTTATCTATTAGGTGGCTGCACCTTTTTCTAAAAGTAATTTCTTCCTTTTTTCAACAGTTTTCATATCATCTTCAAGGTTTTTTTTTCATGATTTGAAAAATTGTTTTATAAATCTTTTTCAGAGCCAATAATTGCTATAATATTGCAATATTATCTTGCCTTGTTCATAATAAGGTGTATGAAAGGAAAGTTTTGTGCAAGCTTTTTTTGGAAAATTTTTATTTTGCCATATTGTTACATGTCAATGAAATAAATATTTGTACTTTCAAATTTCAGATAAGAGTTTCAATACTGGTGTGTTATTGCATGCTCCTGTTTTTAACATTTGTGTTAAGAGAACCAACATTCTCTCTTCTCTCATTCCTTTCAAAGAAAAAAAAATTATTTTACCATCAGACACAAAAAAAATTTAAGATTAAGTGTGCCTGCATCTTCAGCATTTCTCTTGATATTTAATTTTAGCTAATGTTTGATTATAGTTTTGTTTCTTCCGTCTACATATATGATTATATCACTAAAATATTGTCTAATTTGAAGAAGTCTTTTTGAAGGATGAAACATACTGCATGTAGGTTTTTTCCATTTTGTGAATCAATAAATTATACACAGATATATATTATAAATGATTCATGTGAAATACTAAAACACCGTAGATAAAGATGGAATACGTTAAATCTAAGTGGATGCTGAAAACTTATTTTTGAGTTGACATTTACTACTTTTTGTGAGCATTATTAAAACATGAGTGCAAAAAATTTAAGGAAAAGTCATTATCATGTAATCATGCTATTTAAAAATTTTGTGGTCAACTTGACAAATGTTTCTAAAATTTTAAACTGCTAAAATTTTTTTTTACATATGCAGATATATCTAACCATACACACAAAGGGTGCGATGGATAAATTGTCATTTAATTTATACAAACATGAAAATAACACTGATATTTCCATTTAATGGATATATTTACAAAAATTACACAAAAATATTTTGAAATACTAACTTGAATACTAAAGAGTACATTTATTCAATAAAATTGCCATTGGCTTCAACCACAAACTCCAGACAATTTCAGAATCTTCTGCAACTCTTCTGGACAGTCTCATTGTTTAAGTTGGTGAATGCTGCCATAATCCTTGCCTTCATTTCATCTTTGATATTCATTCTCTTTGAACTGTGTTCCACACTTAAAAATCAAGGGATTGCAGTCTGGGAAGTTAGGTGGCAAGTTGTAAAAGGTGATGTGGTCACAGAAATTGTCTGACAGTCATGATTGGGTTCTCCTGCTTGTGTGGCATGGTGCAATGTCATCTTGCCAGACATAGTGCCTTCTACCAGCCACCCTCTTGACTCATAGCAGCACTACACTTGATGTAGGCCTCCATATTGAGTCTGAGGCCCTATAGGAAGAGGGATGGAGGCATAACATCACCATCACTAGTGATCACTCTAAATACCTTTATAATCGCCATTAGACTCACCCAACACTTCCCAAGTCCTCTGAAATGTTTGCAATGAAGCTTCTAGTGCAAATGACAAGCAGTACTGCATGATTTCTTCAAATTTCTAGTGAAGTGAATTGTATCATGATGCTCTTTTTCTCACAGATGGTGTCCAACTGAATCTACTATACTGTGCAATCAAAAAATAACAAATATATATATGCAAAATTAAAAAGTATAAAATGCCAAAATATTTTCCCCTTTGCATCCTGTATATATATTTGTTTTCTTATTTATACAAGAATGTTCTATTTTTAATACTTTTAAAAGACTTTTTTAATACATATAAAAAAATAAAATATTTTATTTACAGGCCCAATTACAGTCTGTTTCATACTTAGCAAATTTTAAAAATGAGTGGGTGTTTATTTTGGAATGTAAATGGTTTAATAAATAAAAGAAAACTTTTTAAACTGTTAGCAAACTGACATTTTTCTTTTCCTTTTTTTTTTTTTTTTTTTGAAAAACATAAAAACAATAGATGTTGGGAGCATGCAAATTAAACAAACACCCATTTTAGAAAATTCCTAAGAGTGAAACAGACTGTAAATTAGTAACTAAATAAATGTGTGTGTGCATTTATAAAATGGTCAACTGTTCATTTTCTGAGCACACCTGCCTGCTCGCCAATTCCTATTGCAGGCACCTACTCAGACACATTTGCATTAGTTTAATACCCACAGAGCCTACCTGTGGTTTGTACTGCAATTATGTTAAGCAGACTTTAGTTTCTGCAAGAGAGAGAGAGTGAATAATTTGGTGTAATCAACACTTTAAATGTTGCCAATATACTCAAATTCTTGATCCTGATGGCTTGAGACTTCAAGCTAGCACAATCATTAACAGCTTTCAAACAGTTCCAACTACCCCAAATCTCACTCAATAGCATAGATTGTGTTATACTTTTCAGACACCTTTCACCTTGTACAACATACTTGGATCACCTCCCCAGGTAAAAAACCTACATGAAGTCACCTCCCTGACAAATAGATCATGGTGAGGTTTAAAACTCTCTCTCTCTCTCTCTCTCTCTCTCTCTCTCTCTCTCTCTCTCTCTCTCTCTCTCTCTCCCCTCACACACACACACACACACACACACACACACATATATATAATGTGAGATGAGTATGTGGCCAAGTGGTTAGAACATTAGCTTTCTGGTCATGAGACCCAGGTTCTATTCTCGCCATAATCATTTTGTCCATAAGGTGACTTCTTAACATTTTGATCTGGACTTGGGAGGCAATCCCAGTGCATAACACTAATAGAAAGTCCTTGAAAACAATGCTGCACCATGGCTTGACTTAAGCTTTGGGAGTGAAATTGAATAGAAGGAACCATTTGGAAGCCATTGTTGGTTGTGCTAGCATAAAGTCACATGTCATCATGACTGAGGTTTTGCAAATACTGACCTTGTTCAAGAAATTGATCATGCCAGATTATGCTCTCTCCCAGAAACTGTAACTAAGGTTCACTTAGCATAATTGCAGTATAAACTACAGTTGTACTCTGTGGGTTCAGAAGGTATTTGTAATACGGATTAGTCACTACCTTGGTAAATGCATGTGCTTAGAAACAACTAGTAGACAGCTATTTTATATATATATATATATATATATATATATATATATATATATAATTTATTTGTTTAAATGTTATTCTTAATGAATACTCATATTTAAGTAGATGCTCTGTGTTCAAGTGTGTGTTCAAAAGCACTATTTTAGGCTTTGTTTGATCAGGAGGTCCCACATGGCTAAGTGCTCTAAGGCATGTCAGATCTAATGACAGATTGACCACTGGAACACAGGTTCAAATCCTGCTGGAGGACACATATTATTCTAACAAGATTCCTTGAATTTTCAGTCTGGTAAATGTAAATAAATAAATATACTGTTTAATAATAAAAACAGAGCATCTACTTAAATTTGAGTACCCATTACAAATAATGTTTAAAAAAATAAATTTAAAAATATGGCAGATTTAATCCATTTATAGATAGATATACATACACACAAATAGTAAGAATATAAGCTAAAATGCCAAAGTCAACAGAGCCTAAAGATAATATCAATTCAATAACATTTTTTTCACCTGATGATTCTTGTTACATGAAACTGAGTCACAGATTTTGTTATTATTGAATTAATATTATATATATATATATATATATATATATATATATATATATATATATATATACACTATAATAATGTGTGTATATGTACATGCAGACAGACACACACATACACACACACACACACACACACAAACAATGTCCTCAGGTATTACAATGACTGATGTTCAAACTACTCTCAAAGATTAACTTCAAAAAAGATTTCCTTGATTAGAGATTAAGTATCCCTGAAAACACACTATTATTAATTATGTGATTTCTTTTCTTTTAGATTCCTTTTTCTTTCAAGATATTCTCCTCATTCCTTTGATCCATACCTTTCTGTTTTTTTCTGCTTCCTTCTTTTGACTTGTAACAACCCTGATAAGCCTGACCGATTTTTTTTTAACAAAGACGTCACTGAGATGGATAGGCTCTACCCTGGCTATCAATCATCTGTTCTGCATTATAATCAATTAATCTTGTTGGATCTCTGGAGATATTCAACCAGTTGGAAGTTTAACAAAGCAGTTATTCAACTTTTGTTCTTGATAGTTCATATATCATTTCTTTCTGTTATTAAATCGTGGCAGAAACAAACATTAGAACTATACTGGGGGAAAATATCTTGATTTTATTGTACCATTAAACAAAACCTGTTTCTTCATCCCAAACTATTATTTAATGCTCTTTAAGTAGTTAACCGGCCAATGATGGTGAAGTACAGGAACTGATCATACACATTAGGTAAATAAGGGAAACAAGTGAAACAGTAAAAATTAATGATATCTTTTTGAAATTTTTGATAATTTAAAATCAAAAAAGAGAAGAAAATGATAATAATCTTCAAAAATATAATAAATATCATTTGCTTGTATAAAAATGCATATCTAAATGCAAGTCAAATATGCCAATATTACAATGCACTGATGATGACTAGATGGTTGTCTACTAAATTTTGAAATGGATAACTTTGATAAGTTACAATGAACTGTTGTCTCTCAAATAACTTGGAAACAATCTATGTCATCAGCAACCCCCCCCCGGACAATGAAAAACATCTAATGTTTTTGGTGAAGGAAAAATGTTTAGAAATATAAATTTAAATAGTAAATCTATTTAAAATAAATCTATAGCAATATTACAATACAATGCATTAGTATTACAAGTAAATGACCATGAACAATATATTTTTTAGTAAAGACAAATTTAAAAACATATGCAATGATAAAGTTTGGTTTAATTTTATAGTAAAAAGCCGAGCAAAATATTAAAAAACATAAAAATATAAAGAGTTCAGATTTGTCAGTTGTCTTCACTCAGTGAATGCTGGGCAATCTCCTCACATATGAAGAAGAGGCTTGAAGCAACAGAAATTTGGTTCTACAGAAAGATGCTGAGAATACCATGGACCACACATGTGAGCAACAACAAAGTTCTAGAGACAAAGGCAATAAAAAGGACACTTATACTTAACATTAGGAAGAGAGTTGAAATTTCTGGAACACAATGAGAAAAAGGGGCTTGGAAAAATTGATACTCATAGGTCAGATTGAAGGTAAATGTGACAGAGGAAAGTAACACTCAATCTTGCCATTGAGTGTTACTACCTGGCAAGATTGAGTGAATGGGTGGTGGAGAGATGGCCAAAAACCAAAAGTTATTAAGCATGACAAAAACCAGGAAATTGTGACAAGCCATGATCACCAATAATGTGCAGGGAAATGGTACATAAGGAGAAGTGAATTAATGGGAATATTCAACCAGAAAAACAAATGTTGTGTTTGTGTGTGTGTGTGTGCTTGAATGCTACATTTTATACATCATTACTTTTAGAATTTATAAATTAAGATGCTAAAATTTACGATATAATTATAAATCCAATAAAATAACAAACTGCTGTACTCTCAAAGAAGCTGCTTATTTTTAAGGTCAGTTGGGATCTTAACCTTCATTCCAGACCACAAGTGGGAGTCATTCATCACTAAAGATGCTGGTAAAATACTCAGCTCTTCATACTGATCTAGAATGTATCTGGTATACTTTATCTTTACAATAGATCAGATCGAAAATGTAGTATTACTGCAATATCTGGGCTGGAGCTGTCCAATCCTCACTTTCCAGCCTTGATGGGATTCAAAAGGATCTACACAGCCTTGTGGGTAATTAATTATTTCCCACTTTTTTTCCCCTTCCCTACAAATGAAACATCTCAAACCTCTTGCTCCTCTATTACTATTTTCATGGCAAATTTCTGACAAGCTATATGCATTAGACCAGTTCAGACCATTACACCTAAGATAAATCATCTCCATTCCGTTTGTATTCCATTGATAAAAACAAAGTTATATTTGGGCAACTTCCCAAAAACTACAACTTTGTGAAAGAAACTTTGAGAGGATGCTTTCCTGATCACTATAATTTTAACCTCTTCAAGTCTAGAATCAACTGTTATCTTTCCTACTTATCTTCATAAATCTGCACTTCATTTCCTATGTTCTTACAACTTTGTTCAGTAACCCTTTGCTTTGCTTAATGGTATATCAAATCCTTATGGGTTATTTAATGCTGAAATTTAGTTTTCTTGGAAGCTTTGGTAAATTTTTTTTTACTATTAAAATCTATTGCTGTAAATTTTTACTGTAAAAATTCATTTTTATACTTTCATAATGTTTTGAACTCAGTTCACTATTTGCTCATAGCTGGGACCCTAACAGATGCTACCACCCACTGAGTGGATTTGGGAACAGCAGCAATTAAGAGATGGTTTTACACTTCTCAAAACCTTTCAATCAGATGCCTTGCTGTCAGATGAAGTTTATCATGATACACAGAATAGGGCTCTTAGCCTTTGAATTCTGTGAATAATAGTTTTTAAAAAAAATTACATTCTTTTAAATCACAAAGGCTGTTGTCCAAAATTTTAACATAATATTGGAAGACTCATATTTTGGAGTAAGCCTTTAAGAATCTATTGTTAAGGGATCATATGATAACCCCAGACCAGTGCTGCATGTTTTCAAAGTATCAGACTCAAGTCTGTCATCAGATAAGCCATCTTAAATATATGAAATAAGCTTTTCATTAGTCTCTTTTTGATACTGTTGCTTGAGCAACAAACTACCAGTTCCTATGATGCTCTTATATCACTGAAAATAATCAGAGATCAGTTCAAGTGAAATATTATGCTAAAAAAAGAAACTGCAAAAGTGAAAACCTAAAACAAAATTTCCATGATACAGCCTGTTTCCTAACTGAAGAAAAAGAAAATCATGCTGTAGGGTTTTTACTAAGTTTCCGCAGTTGGCATATGTAGTATCATTTGCTCTGAGTAGATCTGCTTAACAGAAGAAGAAAAAAAAAGCTGATAAGCCAAAAGAAAGACAAGAACACATTCTTCAGTGTTGGTTCTTTTTACATTCTGTCTGCATAAAATCACTTCATTGACTGAATTGATTTTATTACTTGAGGTTCTGTCTTTATAAAAATCACTTCAGTGCATCATTTGATTTTATTACCCAGTCTTGCATAACTGCAGTTATGCATCAGTTTACATTTGCATTAAACATGCTTCAGATAAGTTTATAAGATTAGACTAACCAATGATTTTCAGTAAAAGTTTCTTAGAGAAGCAATCAAATTTTTCAGTTATAAAATGTAAAAAAAATAACTTTTATGATTGTTATATAAATAACAGAATTGTCTCAGCGCTAAATAACAAATTTATTTTTTGTTACGTCTTTAAAATATTTTCTACACTTAAATAGGATAAAAAGCAAATGCATATCTAGCACTTTTATTTAAAAAATAAAAAAAAACAATAAGCAAAGTTTTACCTTCTTGCTTGCAATAAAAGAGTATCAAAAACATTTTATTCAAAAAATTAAAAAATAATTACAAAATCATCAAAGTATCCTCTTGACACCACTATTAAGTTAACTACATTCACTACCTCAACAATATTTGTTTTGAAAAGAAATAATTAAAATCCTAATGAAACCAAAATACATGAAAGTGAAGTTACACACTTTCATCATTCTTTGAGAATTTACAACAAAAATATTAAACACTATCTCTTAGATTGTTTATTTACAAGAATAATTTTATATTTACAACATTCTAAAAATCCAAATAAAATGTATATCATTTATCAATTTATCAAAGAATAAACTTGTTTTCATAGTTATTTATAACATGGGAAATAATAAATATTGCATTCTAGACAATTTATATACTTAGATGATTTTGTGATTATTTTTTAATTTTTGGAATAAAATGTTTTTTTCTTTATATTTTTATATTTATTCCTTTATAAAATGGTAAGTAAGAAATCATTATAAAAGAAAATAATAAATATTGCATTGTACTTGATTCACATATTTTTATAATCTTGTAAATAAACACTGCCAAGGGAGTAAAGTAGTACAAAATGATAAAGGCATCAAGGAAAAGTCATCTTTCTGAGAAGCTGTTTTTTGTGGTCATGAAGGTTAAACATTACAAAATAACCTTTTCCCAAATCTCTAATAAAAATTAGTATATTTATTTCGTTAACATTAGAATTAGATTGCTTTGTTATAAAGAAAGTATATTTACATATTGTAGTAATGTAGAGCAAGCATGCATTGAGGTTAGGGGAATCACTTAACTATCCCAGCAACTATGGTGGTAATAAACAGGGAGAGAAAAGAGATGAGAGGTAACAAAAATAACATTGCCTCAGAAACCACAGAAACTTGATAAACAAAAATGACCAAGGGACCAACTTCACAAGACACTTGCCAATTGCTGGTTTTCTACTTACTTTTATTGGCATGAGGCATCTTATAAATCTTGACCAGTTGCTGAGTGGCCTATATATAGATATGCCAAACTGTCCTGCTGCTAATGGAGGGTGGGGACTGGTGTTGACAAACATGTTTACATGCAATCCACATCCTCTTTTGAGTCTGTACTGATGTACTTTCACTACATGTATGCAATTTTTACTAGTTGTAATCTTAACTTTGCTAAATATATATTTATGTATATATAAATCAGATTTTTTTTAAATTTAGAGACTGGTATGAATATAATCAGATATTGCAATAATTTTTTGTATATCTTTGTATGACATTTTTTTTGCTTTTAGCATAACATAAAAATACCTTTACCTAATTATATATGCATCAATCAAGTGACTTCATTTAGATAAATGGCACTCAAAATAATCTTTTTAAATGGCTTTCTATATTATCATTTTCATTTATAACAAGAAAGTTATGATGATGATGACATTGAAATAGATTATTTAAAGAAACTGAAGAAACATTTAAAAAAAAGAAAATTTATATGCATTATTCACATTTAGACATGTCCTTATTTTTGTTGTTATTATCACAATGTTTTGACTATTGTTCTCTCCAACATTCTTCAGGTGTTTGTTGTCAGTGTGAGTAACTTTCAAGAATTTCAAACTAAATGCTTTTTTTAATCTGCAATTAGCTTAGAGTTCAGTTCAAAATTCCCTGACAATTAGCAGGGCAAGAAAACTCTGATGAGGGCCACCAGGCACAACTGTTGAAATGTGTTAACCACAATAAAGACGAGGATGATAGTCCAAATGAAAATAATAATTGACCACCACCCAGAAACTGAAACAAGTGGTGCAGTGGATATTGGCTCAGATTGAGAAATCAGAGAGCCAAGTTTGAATTCCAGTTGAATTCGCTACATTCACTTACATGTAAATACCCTTGGAAAGGGTATTAATCTGTTGCTTTCTCTCCAGCTATGGGTTAAATAGCAAGACATTGGGTTCTATAGCCTTGGTTGGCAACCAGTCTACCTCAGAAAGTAATGTTAACCTAGTGCGGGAAAATTTTCTGCTCAGTCAGTCACATCTCTTTCCAGACATTATCACCCAAACATATATGATGTATGGCACTTAACTGACTGACTGAAATTTACTTTTATGAAATCCAACAATGTATGTCCAAGATTTGAGGGAAAAGAATAAGTTTTGTTGATTTATCATCAATTAAACTGAAAAGTTTCATTAGTCTGGATTTTGACTTACTGCTCTCTTGAGTGATGAGTTAGATACTTAATCTTCTTTATGTCAGCTCAGTAATGATTTATATTGATTTCCATTGTATTTACTTAAATCTCTTTAACTACTCTTGCCTGCATATAACTTCTGTAACCACTATTCATTAATCATAATCAAAACCTATTGATTATACACATACACATAATTATATTGTTTAAAACACACACACTATATATATATGATAAAAATATAGTTCTGAGGTATGTTATATATATATATATATATATAGTGAAAGAGAGAGAGAGAGAGAGAGAGAGAGAAAGAGATAGAGAGAAAGAATTGAATATATGGATTGAAATCCAACAAGATGAATATAATAAAGAACAGGCGGGAAGAAAGTATCTTTAATCTTTATTTTAAAAATCTGAGAAGCTTGCTAAAGTGAAACATGTTAGATTAAAGACACTATTTTTCAACCTGTTCTTTACTTATTCTATTCATATAAACATATATATTTAATTTTTATTTGTTTGAACATTATTTTTAATTGATACTTGTATTTGAATAGATATTCTGTTTTTAATTAAACAGAATATTTATATATATATATTTCTACCAGCCTGATTATTTATGAAAAATTTTGTTAGGAAAATGTGTGTCATTCAGCTGGATTCGAACTTGCAACCCCTAACAACATATGGGAAGCCACCAATTGATCTGGTGTGTCTTAGACCACTTGACCACGAATGATTTCACAATTTCAACAAAGTCAAAGCAAGCTTTACATACACAATTTTCTCATAAATTATCTCTGCTCTGAAATGTAAAATAATGTAAACAAATATAAACAGACAACGTTACAGAAAGTTCTGGAGATAAGCAAAATGGAATTACCAACTGACATATTTAATATGTGTGTGTGTGTGTGTGTGTGTGTGTGTGTGTGTGTGTGTGTGTCTGTTCAAATTTAAAATAATTCTATTACACCTAACAAAAATAAATTGTTAAAATTTAATGCATTTAAAAGCATGAAATCCTTATAAAGAAAATGGTCAATATCAAAAATAGAAAAACAGCTGTCATACTAAAGAGATGTTCAAAAAAAACTTATCTTAGCATTTCTTTGGAATTTTTTTTTTCTTGACTATAAACAGAATACAATGAATAAATTGTCATCTAAATTATTCAAAAATGAAAATAACACTGATTTCTCATTTTAAAAGATATATTTACCAAAATTACACAAAAATATCTTGAAATACTAAAGTGTAAATTTATCTAATTGGCTTCAACCATAGCCTCCAGACAAATTTGGAATTTCCTGCAACTCTCCTGGATGGGGAATACTGCCATAATCCTTACCTTCAGTTCACTTCATTACAAGGAGTTTTGTTAGTCTCTTGCTCACCTGTGCTCCATGCATGATAATCAAGGGGGTTGAAGTCTGGAAAGTTGGGCAGCCAGATGTAAGCGGTCACAGTAATTGTCTAACAGCCATGATTGGATTTTCTTGCTGGTGTGGCATGGTGTAGAGTCCTGTTGCCAGACATAGAATCTTCTAGGAACCACCCTCTTGACCCAGGGCAACACTACCTATTCAAGGCACTTGATTTAGGCCTCCATGCTGAGTCTGAGGCTCTTCAGGAAGATTAATTGAGGCATTGCATGGCCATCACTAGAGACCTTTGTAATCACCATTAGACTCATCTAAATATTTCCAAATCATCTGCATTGTCCTCAGATTGACACCTAAACACTCTGAAATGTTCATATTGAAGCTTCTGGCACAAATGCCAAGCAGTACAGCATGTCATTAACAAATTTTTGGAGGATTAAATTGTGTCATGGTGCTCTTTTGCTCACAGATGGTGCCTAACTGATCCTATTGAGAAAATTAAAAACAAACAACCCATGCGCAAAATTAAAAATATAAAATGGCGACAATTTAACCATTGCACCCTGTAAGTGTATTTATTTAAAAATTCAGCCAAAGTTTCCTCTTTTGTACACTGCTGGCTTAGTAGAATTTTAAAAAATATTAGGATAAAATGTGATTAAGATATTTGGCTCTATTGGACATCTATTGAGAAAAGATACTACAAGCAGGAGAAACTTTGGTTGAATTTTTAAATAAATACATATATAATTTTAGGATTAAATGTTATTTTTAGTGTATACCCAAATTTGAGTCGATAATCCATTAATATTTAAATAGTATTTTTATATCATCTACTGAATATTCATGAAATCTTATTAGATATTCAAACCTGTGAACAATATAAAAATGCTTTTTAAAAATAAAGCGTGTCTACTAAAATATGGGTATCCAGCAAAAATAATCTCTAAAGTCATAAAAATATGTTGGATTAATAAATTTAAAGAATCAATTATTTTATATATATATATATATATATATATATATATATTATAAATTATGTTTTTGAACATGTACATTATTTTTTAATATATGTCCTCGACAATCATATGTTTGTTTCAACATTGGGTACGTTGGGTACGTTTCTTTGTTTCTTCGGGAGGTAAAAGCAAAACTGAATTCGTCTGCTCCCTATATTTGGTTCATTGTTGTTGTGGGTGGTTGGTTGGGGTTACTGATAATGAAGGGAATGTGTCTTCTAGAGTTTTGAAGAGCCTGGTGTGTAAGTGCTAAATTGTTGATTAATGGTATTATCTGTTGGAGTGTACGTTTTTATCTGTAGGGGTATATCTTTTGGTTAGAATTTCGCAGAGATTGGTGTGGGGAGGGTTATTACTCGGTCAGTTTTGTGTGTTTGCGTGGGGTTTTCTTGTGTGTGTCATTGGGGACTTGTCTTGTTTGTTGACCTTAAGAATTTTTAGGTGTCTTGCTTAGCTAGTACTTGATTTATTTGTGTCTGTTGTTACCAGACAAATTTTATTTATTCTCTTTCATTTAGTGGCGAGGCTGTTTTTAGGGTTCCTTATATAGGCATGATAGGGGTGGGGTGTTTTTTCATATATGTTATGCATATATATGTATATATACATATACATATATATATATATATATATATATATATATATATTTCTGAGAGAAATATTTGTATATTGCAAATGTTTGATATTTCAGATATTTTTTTAATTTTATTTAATCTATAAAGACATGAAATCCTGTAGCATGATAATCTGTCTTGATCCATATGTAATGCTGTGGAGTTGTACATATTCTATAGAAATTACTTTATAGTCTTCTAATATTAGCCAATTATACTTTGGTTTGCTTGCACAAATAGCTTCAGAATAACATGGGGGACTATGAAAGTATTTTTCCTACTAATTCTATGGCTGAATGTATTATCTTTCACATAGAACCTAAAATATTTTTGAAAGAAAGCATCAAAAAAGTTTTGCTATAACAATAGAAAATGACTAGATTGTGTCTTTGTTCTGGACACATGAGGTTCAATTCCTAAAACTGTTTGAACTTTTTCTTAAATGCACTTAAAATTTGGATTTCCCAATCATTGTTTGAATAAAGATATATTTTGCATTTCTTCAACTGCTTTAAACTTAACCGTATAAAACAAGTATATTTTTTTTTATAAATTTATTTTTAATATTGTGTGACTGAGTAGTTAAAGTTCTCATTACCATATATCTTTGTATTTGAATAAATATATATTGATGAAAGACAATAGACATTTTATGTTTATTAAATTTAATGATCTTTTTTCTAATGTACAAATATCCTTTTACAGATGTTGTGTATGGATAAATTGGCCAAAATTCATAAATTTTGGCTAATTTATACAACAACCACATTTCTGAAAGAATATTTATCCAAACACAATTACATTTGCAAAAGTATATTTATACATTAGAAAAAAAAAGATCATAAATTTAATAGACATTAAATGTTTGTTTTTATCAAAGGATGTTTAAAACAAGTGCTGCCCTATTTTTTTATTTTTATTTTATGGAATTTAGATGTCTGTATGTGTGAATGCAGACATCTAAATTCACTTATACAGAAAAGAATCTTTGTTGAATAGGAGTTAATTCATGGGGAGATTTGTCAGTGCAAACAAAAAATTAATACTATGCGTTGAAGTTCTAGCAAATCATTCTTATTAATCAAGTCACTGTATCCTTTTGATCAGTTTAATAACCCGCTTTCTTCAAATACTTTGCACCTGATTGTCTTTTAGAAACTCAGAAGTAACATTTCTATTTCTATTCAGAGGAACATTGATTTATTAATCACTGTACTTCAAAATTATTTAACATGGCCAGCTCAATACTCTGACATTACCATAAAGTATGTAACACCTGAAGATTAACAAAAAAAATGCTTTCAACATAAAATATTGCTAAAAATCATCCACACAACTGAGAGAAGAGGCTCACTTCAAGAAAAGCTATTACACACGAGACAGGATTTGCAAAGACAGCCTCAGAGTGCCTCCATCAAAATGTATCTGAGCAACAAAATCAACAAAAAGTAGCCAGCAAGTTAGAAGTTCCATTCAAATTGCCTTAGACATTGCCAGATATAAAACAAGACAGCTGAAGACAAGTGAGGTTTGATTCAGTCAAAATCTCTCTCAAAACTCAATCAGTTTGAAAAAACAATTTCATCTAAAATCAATAAAATGGACACAAGGAGTAGTAGTAATTTTTTTAATGCTATAGCTCTTCATGATGCAGAGAATCATGACTCTCTGCAGCTTCCTTCTTTAACATCTGTGAATTGTTCTGGTTGTTCTTGGGAAAGGTAGAAGAGAAGTTTCCAACTGTCTTCTCCATGATTTTGAATTTAGAGTTTTACTTCTAAACTGGTAGCCAAACAAAGTTAAAATGCCCAGTCTGCTCTGCTATTTTACTCATGGCTGACAGAAATAAGTGATGGTTTCATGCCTTTTACAGGGACATTACTGCAAATTGAATGCATCAGTCTTAGACAGAATTTGAATTTAGCCTACCAATTCCATTTTGTGTGTTGATAATGATTACACCATCAACACGTTGCAAAACAATCTACAAGGAGACTTTACATTGTCAGATCATATTATATGCGTCAGTGTTTTCACAATAAAACTGAAATTAACCAAAAGCTATTGGTCAAATTTGCAAATTTTTCTTGTTCTTATCAAGCTTAAATATACATGATATATTCTTTTAATCATTTCACTCCAAGCAAGGAAATAATGCCTCTAAGATACAAGGGATTACTGGGAATAAAAGAAAATGAGAAAGATACTTATGAGGAAAAAAGAAAAGAAAAGAACAGGATTCAGAAAGCCAGAAGATTGCAGTTGACATTATAAATTTGTAGGTGCCAGGAATAAAAAAGTTCCAAAAGTGAGTAATACAAGCCTACCAATTTTATTAACATCAGTTGGTCAATATCAATTTCATTTAGAAAACATTGACTTACAAAACAAAATTTGGCAGTAGAGAAATGGAACATGTCTTACAGGTGCCATTCTTTCTTCTCTTCCAGTAACAAGTCTAAGCTAAAAAAGTGAGTATTATTCCATTCCTAGAATCTGCAAAATGATTATACTTGGTACTAGAATTTATTCTTAAGTAAATGTCAGTTGACAGAAACTTGAAATTTAACACTCCCAATCATGCAATTATATTTACAACTACAGTATGGTTTAAAGTTAAAAAAAAAAAAAAAAAGAAGTGCAACAAGAGTTGCTTTAGAAAAAATAAGTTAAGGTGAGCTGCAGTTAATGTCATTGGGAACTAAAAGTAACAAGAATTCATAACCATCTCATATACCTTAGTTGAATTTAAATCATTAATCTGTCTCAGTAACAGATATTTATATAACCAGACTCCTTCCTTTCCACAAATTGCAATAACAGTAAAATCCAGAGGATATAAACAAATAAACAAAGCTGGATGAATTAGCATTAAAACTAGGATACTATGAATAACTCTTAAAGGTATTTTTTATCAGTCATGTTGCACATTAAAAATGTGGTTTAAGTTCTATAATGTTCTTTTCAATTAACTTGAAATAATATTTCATATAACTTCTAAGTGGAAAAGGATTTCTAATTAAATATTGCAATAAAAACTATTATTAAAATTTTTGTTAATTAGTATAAAAATTCATAAATTATTATTATTAATTAATATTCAAGTAAAAATAGTCTAAAAGTGAAAGTAAGTAGCAATATAAACTGAGTAAGGCTAAAATAAACCATTTAATACATATCTCAACAAATGTCTGACAATAAAGCTGAAGAATTTTGATAACAACAAAACCATATGATGTCTAAAATGCCTCACAGTGAGAAGGAAGAACTGTACAGAATCACATTTGTCACAGAACATTATGAATATATTTTTATCTAACTGTATTAAAACGAACATGAAATAAATATCCTCAATCCATCATGCACTCTACATGGGAACTTTTTATCTCATAAATATAGTTCAGTCAGTTAAGTGCCATACGTGAAACATGTTTGGGCGATCATGTCTCTTTCGAGACATGACTGATTGGGCAGAAGATTATCCCGCAGTAGGTTGCCATTACTTTCTGCAGTAGATTGGTTGCTATAGAACCCAATTGGCTATAGAACCCAATCTGTCCTGCTATTTAACCCATAACTGGAGGAAAGAGACAGATTACTACCTTTTCCAAGGGTATTTGTAAGTAAGTGAATGCAATGGATTCAACTGGAATTCGAACTCAGCTCCCGATTTCTCGTTTCGAGCCGATATCCACTGCACCACAAAACTCTTCTTATAATGCTTCGATGTCAATTTCTCTTTAATTAATTAAAACAAGAATGATAATTATATTTGACACAGTTGTAAAAAGTTGTCTGCTGAAGATGAAATCAAAAAGAATGAAGCAACAAAAAAATAATATTCTACAAAAATTCATAAAAACCTTGAGAGGAAAAATGTTATGCATGGACAATAAAAAATGACACAAAGCCTTCAGTAATCAGCACTAAATTTATCTGTTTACTTTTATTTACATTCATTATTTATATAGCAATATATAAATGGATGCCAATTAAATTAACAAGCAATGAAAGAACAAAGCCATTGAAATAACAAATTATTACTTTGAATAAATGTGGAGGCTTATAATTATGCAATATGATTGAAATTAAATTGGATTTGTAAAAGATTTCAGTATGAAAAATTAGATTTTTAAAACTCAGAGTTCTATTTAAAACAGTACATTTGTTCAGTACAAGCAACATGTATGACTGCCATTTTTTCACTGTCTCATTCAATTTCTCTAGAAATATTGTTGAAAAAAATGTTAATTTATATTTAGTTGCAAAAAGTAGTTAACATATTCACTGCTGTCTTGGTTATTTGAGCCTTTACATATGTTTTTGTTAGAGCTTTTCTTCAATGTGCTGTGTCTTTTAAACATATATATGATTGTGGCTCTCTACAATTTTCTCTTGTGTGGCTCTTGACAGATTTTCTTCCTTTGCTAAGGCACCCACCCCTAGCCCAGTTCTGCTCTCCATTCACACAAGTTAGTCAGATAAGTGGCTTACTGCCATCTATCTTGCCCTCAATATACCCTATAAAAATTGTTTTCAAAGCCCTCCTTCTTCATTATGTGTCCAAGGAATTTCAGCTTCCTCTTCTTGATTTTGATTATCAGATTTCTTTCTGTTACCATTTTCTTTAAGACTTTCTTGTTGCTTACTCGTTCTGTCTATGGAATGTTCAGTAACCATCTTTTCAGAACCCCATTTCTGCTGCTTGCAGTTTTTCCTTATCTTTAGAGAAATTGTCCAACATTCTATGCCATATAAGATAGATATCACATAGCAATCCAACAATCATTTTTTAGTTTTATGAAATTTTTCTGTTTCTTAGTACCTTGCCCAGCTTTTAAAATGCTTCTTTTGTTAGTCTAATATGTGTTTGGATCTTGATCTTTATTAAACTATAAAGAATTATGCTAATGTGCATTTTTGACATCAGCTTTTCTATATAAAGGTATTTTAGTTTTAGTTTTTACCAAAAAGCTGCACTAAAAATCAAGGTTAAAAAGAACAACAATGCTAAGAAAGTTTTCTTATTTTGAAAAGAATATAGACAAAATCTTCTGAAAAAAGAAAACATTGTTTTCATTTCAATATTAATAAGAAAAAAGAAGCCTGTTAGACTCCCACTCATTATTCAAATCCTCTATAAATCGCCACAAGACAAAAACTAAGTCTAGCTTGTTGCCATAGCTATTGACTTGAATAAAACTGTAGAATTGATGCACATTTACATCAGAGGCAATATGCAACCCATCACAAGATGCAAATGAGATTTAAATGAGACTGTATATGTGTTGAGTCTCATAAATGAGAGACTGTGATTTTTTTTGCATATGTGATATATGATATTTACTTATGAGATAATGACCCTGTTGTTTGAAATTCTTAGATGAGTCATATCCATATTCCACAAGTTATTCAAACTCATATCCTTGTTCATTATAGAAAATATCATGTGCAATAAAACCACATTCCAGAATAAGAATATTGGATATAGAAGGACCATTATATACAAGTCAGTGTGTAATAAATTATGTTACCAACAATGACCAAAACACTGAATATAATTAACTAAAGAATAAGAAAATATACTTTTTAAACTGTCTTTTGTCAATACATAAGTGAATGTGTTGTTAAGCCCCATTCATCTAGACCAAAAGTCATCAACATTTTTTGAGCAGTGACCCCCATTTGTTTCTCTTTTTTCCCCAACAACCCCCATTTAAAATATTTTCAAACCTTAAAATTCACACTGATTTTGACAATTAAAATGTTAACTAAAATGTATAAAAAGTTAAGATAAAATGTTGATTAAAATAATATAAAATTTAAGATAAAATGACCTTCATAATTATAAACTCTATTTTACAGTTAGAGTTGAAAAAAAAGGGATTGTTATCTAAAAATCAACTTGGAACAAAAAGAGCAAGCAATGCTCAATATAGTGTTAAATAAGTCTACTCAAAATAAGTTAAAAGCTACTTGGATAGATGTAACTAAGGCATTTCATTTCATTAATTATCGAGCTCAGTGCCTTTCTTTCATCTGCACTGAAGAATACAACATAATGTACAATAATAAAAATTTAGCACAGTTTTACTCACACACTAACCCCCATTCAACCCCTTGACTATCACCAATCCCCTGGAACTCCTCATTAACTCTTAGGGGCTGCTTGGACTTCATTTGATAACCCTTGATCTAGACACTGGATATGTGATTTAAGACTTGAGAATTAATTGAAACACTAGTCTACATATAAAAGAAAAACAAATAACCAGAGCATAAATTTGTTGGCACAGTAATTCAAAGTTCAAACCCTGGGTCAGGTAATACAAACTCACACTTAGAGAGAGAGGGTGAGCATTAACTGAGCAGTACAAAACAAGAACAAAATGAGATATCATTAGATAATGGACAGTGAAAAAAGAACAATCTACCTCCATAGATTAAATAAAGGGATCAATTCAAAAAGTTACTTGGATCAACAAGCAGCTAAAGAATATCAGAGAGCACAATGAATGAAACATTGTGATAATAGCAACAAAAATGGGGATATTAGTTTGCATGTAAATCATCAAAATAGAAAACAAATCCAATTGTGACATGCTTTTTTCCATCCCAATCTCATAATGTGAGGAAGGTAAAAGAGATTTGTGTTACAATCAGTGTACTTCAAAACTATAATTGATCATTTATTTCTTTACTTTCATATAGGTCACACAAGCAGGACCCATAAAGCTGATAAAAAGACTATAACACAAAGCCAAGACTCTACAAACAACAGCCAAAGACTTCTGTCATATTAAACAAATTATACAAGTTGATAAAGCTAATATAAAGACTATAGCACCAACTCAAGACTATTAAACTAACCCAAGATTTTAAAACACTAAACGGCAGAAACCTCAAAAAGACAGCTAAATTTTTTAAATTCTAATCATCAAGAAAAGAATGCCAAAGAAAACGCCAAAGCTAGAATCTTGGGCAATAAGTGCCATGAAGAGAAGATCAAGTATTTGACTGATAATGACACATAATGATATAGATAATACTCTAATGACAAAGTAACATACAGAAACCAAAAAAAGTCAGTTTGTCTAGCTACAATGCAAGGAAACATGCAAGTTCTTGAAAGCTTAGTCAGCAAGGCAGTGGTCAGTAGTAAAGAAGGGAAAATGAGTTCACACTAAGTCGCAATACAGCAATTATGTCATCATCCACAGAAAGATAACAGGTTTAACCTTTTTGTAATACCAATTATCTGTCTATCTCATTTGGCAGAAGTCAACTTTCATGGATTTCATTTAACAAAACTCTTTTATTCAAGTGAAGTTTTATACATTATGAAAGATTAATAAACCTAAAGCAGGGGAAAAAAGCTTCTTTAAAGTTTCAAATGTAAATCACTTGAAGTTAATATTATCTAAGGAAATTTGTTTGCTTTTTAACTAAGTGATAATCTTGAATTCATTTGCATTTATAGATTTTATTCTCATTAAAATATTTCAACATTTTAAATCATCCTTTTAAATTATTGCTAAATTATACATATAGAAAGAGATAGTATGCATGTGTGTATCTTGAATTTTACAGCAAGGATCTATAAAGTTTCCATCTTGAAGCTTGTTGCTATGTAAGTGAAAGTCATAAAGTCACCAGTAAATTCTGATTTTAAAAATGCAATGTATTTAATTACAGGCCAACGCAATGACTTACTGCAAATAGATTTATGTTTTCAACTTCTTTATAAAGAAAACATATAAATGTTGACAAAACACTGAAGGATAACTGCTTCCTAGCAACATGCTAGAATGATAGAAATATAAAAGAAAAAACAAAAAAGTATCTCCACCAATTTCTGGATTGATTGACTTGTTTTTTACATTTTATAAATCATTTACAGGTTATTTAAAACCAGAAAATACTTTTAGACTGTAAGAATTTTTTGGAGATAATGATTTACAGCTACAAGTCCTACTTGGAGGGGAGAAGATGTAGATTCATACCTTTGTTAAGGATATTTGCATATAAGTGAATATAACAAACCCAACTGGAATTGGAACTTGGCTCACTAATATTTTGAGCCATTATCCATTAAAGCACCTGCACATGTAAGCCTACAGCACCTGATATTCCCAAATGGTCACCCATCTAGATACTGACCAGGCTCAATGTTGGTTATGTTTGGTGATTGTTCAAAAACTAATATTTCAACGTGATATGTCCATAAGACTGCTGGATCAAGTGTTCAACTGATTTGGCATACAGACATTTTGAATCTGACAAGCATTCTTTATGCAGTCTATATATCTACTGATGGATTCAATAGATTTATCTGACCCTGGCAAGAACCATGTCTGCAAAACATGAAGTTAATCCTAAGATAATTTGTTAAAACTTTTCCTTATCTTGACTAATGACTCAATGTGTGTATGTGTATATAATATACACTTTCATAAAATTTCAATTCATGAGGGTCCAACAGTTTTTTTTTATTTCCCTATGTTTAAGTTTCTTAGGCATTAATCCAGGCAGTTCAAGATTTGAAATCAAAGAGGATTGTTATACAAAGTGGCTGCTATGTTAACTTGAGTGTTTAACTTTGCTTTAAGATGAACCATATCACTTATTTCAAAGTTTCAAAATTTATATTTGAAAACACACACACACACATACATACATACACACACATATATTCATATACTATTTACATTAGACTAATCTTAGTTGTTGCTATCACATTGTTCAAGCAACTGTGATCTCCAGCCTTTTTCAAGTGTTTATCAATCTGTGTAGCCTACAGGGAATTGCAAACTGAACCCTGTATTTAATCTAATTCAGACAGAATTTATATATATTTTTATAACATTAGTTTTTAATAACGTTATTCTGAAGGGAACTTTTCATAACTCGCTATTAGTGAGTTATAATATTTCCGTATCTTGACGTAAAGTCAACATACTAAATGAAACCGTCGCATAATACACAATAATGCTCTAGTAATTCACTCAAAAACAATAACTTCAATGACACACAACACTGCAATAATACACAACACAGAATGGTACTTATCTGCCTCCCCACTGAGACAAAATGTGGTACAAGGTCTTTTTATAGTGGGAAATTCAAGCCCTAAAGCCCAGGCAAAAATTTTCCATAGACCCTGCACAAAGCTGGGGTGGATACTTAGTCTAATTTTCCTCAGACGAGACTCTGCCCTTTGGGTTCCTCTCCTCCCAGATGCAGAGAGTCAAAACGAGGTTAGAGTTTATGCGGTTGCACAACACAGAACACACTCAAACTTCTGTCTGAGTGTTTTATATACTAAATATTTATGGTCACATGATCCCAGTAGCATAATTCATTCAAAGGTTATATTTGTTATTTGGAGATCCATGTTTGACACATGTCAGTATCAACACTTCTTTCCTACATAACACCTCCCCTTTTGAACTGACTCCTTCTGGAGTCTATCCTCTTGAGTCTGTATTTTTTATTGTTGGTTCCACACTTAAAAAGTCTGTCATATTTCTTCTTCTTTTGCCATACTGCTGCAGTTCAATAATTCCTGGTGGCGTAGGCATGTCAAATGTATTGTATAATACTTCCATGGGAATTTCTTGCCTTGAACTTTCCAAATCAGTGTGTCTACATCTTAACTGGTTCAGGTGATGTTTATACTGTTACCTAGGTCCTTGTACCATGTAAATCATTCAACCAATCCCTTTTTCTTACCATGCCATCTTTCCAAAATTCTTTTCCTCTTTTGGTACATCTTAAAAAATACCTTTTCTCCCAGATTAAAGTAATTATTTCCAGGGATATTCCTTGATGTTCAGGTAGTATTTTCTTGAACACAGATTTAATATTTCTGGCAAACATCAATTCTGCCAGCAAAATTCCAGATCTAGTGTTAGGATTTGGCATAATTCTGAAAACACTCAGAAATTGCTGAAGCATTTTCTCATCCAACTCCCCCACCTCCAGTTTTTTAAGGAACCTTTTGAATGTGTCAACAAAGTGTTATGCTTGTCTGTTTGATCTTAGATGATACATGAGCATTGTAATATGTTGCATTTGTAAGGACTTGCAGAATAACTTGAATTCATAGCTGTCAACTGCATCCCATTGTCTGACACAATGGAATCAAGTATGCCAAACCTTGCAAAGATTTTGTGCAAGAAATTTATAGCTACTGTGCTAGTTGATCTTCTGCATTTCAATATTTCAGGCCATTTAGTATAACTGTTGATCACCACCAGATAATATGCTCTATTCAACGACCCAGCAAAATCTAGATGTAATCAAGACCACAGAATGTCCATTTCCAGCCAAGTTGAAATTTAATTGGCAGGGACTTCACTGCCAGGGTACAACCTCTTCCTGATTTAAACAAGTTTTGTATATCTTCATCTATTATCAACGAGTAAGTGTAGCATCTCATTAGGGATTTCATTCTGGAAATTCTTTCATTTACCTTTCTATTTTTTACTTTATATGCTATTTGATCCTTCATTTTTAATATGAAGTCATTGTTTTATGACTTAAGTCTTATTTCTTCCAGAGTTATAGGCACTTCTCTTACAGTATTATGTAATACATTTTTAATTTTGTTTTCAGCCCTTATTACTGCAATCACTGTATCTTCAACTGGTTCACCAAATTTTGGAATTAAGTAACACAGTCCATCAGCATGACTTAATTTCTTTATTGGTAAAAATCCCATTTTATAGTTTTAATTCAATAATATACAAGACAAAGATGCTACATAAGAACATTCAATGTGCTATAGTAATCACAAAGCATGTAAAGGGTATAACAACATCCTCAATGATCCTTACTATCCCCGTTTCAACAGTATGCAATATTATTAAGAAGTTTGCTAAGCATGAAACTGACAAGAATATCTTTGTGCATGGTAGTAAGAGGAAAATTGATGAGAGCAGTTCTTGAAAATTGTTGTGAACTGTGGAAAAAGCACCACATAAAACACCCAGAGACCTGAATGCTGACATGTAACAATCTGGGATAATTGTCTCATCAGTACCATATGGCACATACTAAACCAAGCCTGACTTTATTACTGAAGACCAAGAAAAAAAACCACACTACTGAAGAAAAGATATAAAAAAGATATAAAAAGGAATGACTGAACTTTACCAAAGAGTACCTGAACAAGACATAATTCCTCTGTACAAATGAAAATTAGAACTTATTGGCAATGTTCACCAATAATATGTTTACAGACAGCAAAAGGAAGCTGATAAGGAAAAGAATATACTACCAACTGTTAAGCACGGTGGGGAATCCATAATGTTGTAAGGCTGTTTTGCTGTATCATATATAGAAGGACTGGGTATGATGATAAACTACCACCAGCAGCATGGCTTTTGATCACGAGGTTTTGAGGAGAATAAAACAACCTCTTATTTGCTTTTGCTCCCAAGTTCACCCCAACCCAAGTAACACCTGTTAGGATCCCAGTAATATGCAAACTTAAAGTGAGACTACAGAAATGAGTGTGCAGTAGAATCAGACAATAAATAGAAAAGGAACAGTGCAGGTTTGTTAAAGACACTAGAACAATGAAGGCAATATTTTTGTGCAGAATAATATCAGAAAGAGTAATACAAATGCAGAAATGTGTCAGAAGTGTGACACTTAAATTTGTTAGAAACAAAGAAAAGAGTAATGAACTGTTACATAATATCAGTCCTCCTATATGTAAGTGAATGCTGGACAATTTCCTCATAGATGAAGAAGAGACTTGAAGCAACAGAAATATGACTCTACAGAATGATGCTGAGAACTGAACACATGAGCAATGACAAAGTTTTAGAGAAAATGAAAACAAAAGGACACTTATATTTAACATCAGGATGAGGCAGTTG
The DNA here is from genome assembly GCA_037127315.1 of Ascarosepion bandense. NCBI lineage: Eukaryota > Metazoa > Mollusca > Cephalopoda > Sepiida > Sepiidae > Ascarosepion > Ascarosepion bandense. The sequence goes on along the minus strand of JBBBDQ010000563.1, from coordinate 3,907,201 downwards.
AAATTTCTAGAGCACATAACAAGGAAAGAAGGCTCAAAAAATTTAATAGTCACAGGTCAAATTGAAGACAAGAGGGATATAAAGGAAAACAATTTATAAGCTACCTAGTGAGCTTAAGTAAATGAATGGTGGAACAAGGTTTAGGGGAGATAACAAAAAGACAAAATTTATTAAGGCTTACAAAAGAGAGGAAATTTTGAAGCATCATGATCAAAGGACATGGCACAAAGAAGATGTATATTTCCCTCACACCAAAAAAACATCAGTAAAACTTTTTTCCATTTAGATTTTTTTTCTGCTGACTCTTATTTTATTTACCTCATTTAATATTATAATAAACAGAGAAATTAATTCAAAGTCAAGATTTAAAGCTATGAAGTTAAAACAAAAACATATTCTTTGTAAAATAGGATTAAAACCATTTGAGATTTTTAAAGATAACCTTTGGTAGTTCAGCTAGAAATCTGTTCATATGACACATGCTGTTAGAAGTGTTTCTATTTGACCTTTCAAGGCTGGAACCTTTGGGCCTTTCAGTAACTTTCTTCAATTGCTAGACATTTTTTTAATCATTTTACCCCATGCAAGACAGTAAATCCATGAAGACATAAGGGATTACAGAATGTGAAAGAATAAGAAAAAAGAGAGACATTATTAAGGAGTGAAAACAATAGAAGAGTAATCAAGAAGACAATATATAATGATTGACCTTGCATTTAAAAAATTAATTTTTTTTCATATAACATTCTTATGAGTATTTCCAGCCAAATTTGTTTAAGTTAACATTTTAGTGTTTGAAGTTAAAACTCTGAAAAGAAGTAAATTAAAACAATTCAATATTAATTTATTATTGATTATTCGTTTCACAACATTAGGCTCAACAGAAGTCAAAGAGGAATGACAGGTCTTTAGAGATTTTTGTCACTTTCAAACAGATAAACTAGGCAGTTGTACAACTTGGATATTTATTATGTCTAAATATACATGAAAAATTAAATAATTGAAATAAGCAAAACCAAGGTCAGGATTATAAAGCATCTAAAATATTAACCCATAACTTCACAGTGGTCTATGTATAGAGCCTGCACAAAGAGTAATGAGACAGTTTTAAGATCATTTGAAGTATGAGGTTAATAATCACCATGTGCTGATCACACTGTCTATAACTACACTCAGATAATGAGCACTCTTCGCCCAAAAATATAGCAAATTTTAAAGAATAGACACACATATATAAATAAAAAAATGAGGAAAAACTATTTCAGCCAACACGTGTTTTGTCCTCTCAGGGACTTAATCAAGGCAAATGTAAGGGTTTATTTTGTTGCACATGTTCATATAGAAACACAAGGATGTCATTGGTTTATCAAGGTTTTTAAATTTGAGAATGTTCATGAATATTCATCAGGAGGTTGAAAGGTCAGTTAAAATGTGTGGTGGGCACAGAGTGCCATAATTTAAAGTCTGGTAAGACAAAAGTAAGCTCAAAAATATTCAAGAAATAATTTTTTTGTTTAATAAATAATAAATGAATATTGTTTCAATTGTGATCAGATTAATTAATGAACAAACATACACAACAAAAAAATAACTGAATTTTCTTTTCTCCTCCATATTTTATTTATGATAAAGCTTAAATAAAAGCTAAAAATGTTAAATTTATCATTTTTTTATACAGTATCCTTCACTTGGGAAGGAAGAACTCAAGATAGATGGTTACATTAAGAAGTACTTTATATGGATAGGAGGGTAAAATAATAGTTGACTTGAATAATTAAAACTTGTAGTGGTCAGGGAAACATCCTCTTCAGAGTCTGTTCCATAGAACAATGGTTCACAGAAAGATCTGTTTCAACAGAACTTACTTTCCGCCAATGAAATATAGAGTGAGCATGGGTGGTTTGCTTCTCTATAAGTGAGAGACATGCCACATCCTGATCATAAGAGAAAAGTTGGAGTGTGGAAAATAAATCTTGATTGCTTTTATGTTTCTTTTGGTCAGTTTAGTGGATAGTAGGCAGTGAAACAAACACCCATTGAGGATGCACACATAAATAACTTGGGTTGACTCACCCAAAGATACTGCCACAACAGTACCATCATCATGACATCGAGAGATCCCAGCAGAGACTACTGCACAGTCCAGAAACCATTCACAAAATGACAGTACAATAAACCCAATATTGTACACCTGCTGATAGACTAGCCTCCTTCAAAGTTACTTAAAGGTTCAGATCCTTGACTATCAAGTAGACAACACCAAAACACAGAAAATATTTACCTTCCACACCCTTAATGAGGAGAAGAATAACACAGGAAAGATTCAGACATCATACTCCAAGTGTCTCATCCAGCTAGAGGTTAGGGCAACAGAACTTCTTTTTGGGTCAGAAACATTGCAGCGGCCAGAGAACTTGGGTATCAAGACAAGGTTCATCATATACAAGAGCACTAAAAGACCCATTGGGAGAAGGTTGATGTTTCTTATTTGTTCCGTATCCTATCACTCTGTCAGATTCTAATCCATATTTGATCCCAATTCATATATATATATATATATATGCCTTAACTTAATTCACAAACATTTCTACAATTTACCCACACTAAAAAATCCCCAACTAAAACAATGTCAAAGTTAGTTATAGTTGCATTAAAAACATAGATAAATATATTTCACAACATAATGCTATGATATCAAATAAATATTTAGCCCACATAAACAACATCCATCACCCAAGTAATAGCAAAAATGACCCTTCTAAAAATAACTGCAATTGCCAAAAAAATAAAACCTGCACATTGGATGGTGAATGTATGTTCAAAAGTATTGTTTATAGAGCTCGAATTCATTTGGATGATAATGATGTTAATATTACTTTGGAAGTAGTTCTAACAAGTGGAAGATAAGATTTAACAACCACATGTTGTCTTTAAACAGCAGTAAATACAGCAAATCCATACATTATTTATCTGCTTTATCCATACATTATTGAAAATTAAAAAACAACAGTAAGAACCCAGGTATTACCTAGAATATCATAGCTAAATTCAAACATTACAATGGAAAAGGAGATAAATGTAATCTATGTCTTTTTAAAACTTATCATCTTAAACCAGATCAATAATCCAAATTTGCTTAATAAAAAAAGTGATTTAATGACCACATGCTGTCACAGAAAAAAAAAAACTTACTTAAATTCTTAGAACCAGATTGATAGAGATCCCTCTTTATGTTTGCCTATTTCTTTCTTTTCTTTATTCTTTCTTTCTTTCTTCCCCACAATATTACTTTTAACAATTATGAATTTACTTTTTATTTTTGCTCCTTATATTGTTTAATTTTTAATTCTTAATTCTAAATTTTACTTCTTAATTTTTCTTTTCATTTTATTTCATTTTATCTTATTTTTATTTAAAATTTTAATTTTCCTTACATTTTTTATGTACATGTAATATTTGAAGAGGATAGCCCCTGGAGCATCCTTCAACATTATGGCATCCCATCCAAATTGGTCCTCCTGATCAAGAGCTTTTAGAACAACTTTAGATGCTCAGTAGAACATTACAACACCCTCTTTGACATAAAAAATGAAGTCAGACAAGGATGCGTGATGTCAACAGTCCTCTTCAACTTAGCCATTGACTGGGTCATGAGAAGGACAATGGAAGACCTTCCAAAGGGGATCCGCTTCAGCCTATTCTCAACTTTGGAAGATCTGGATTTTGCCGATGACCTGGCGCTGCTGTCTCATACTCACCAACATATACGGGACAAGACCAGCAGACTGGAAACCTTTGGGCAGCAGATAGGGTTGTGGATTAGCACCAAGAAGACCGAAATGGTGTCAGTGAATGTGAACAGGCCTGCTCCTGTCAAAGTGAATGGAGAAGATCTACATCCTACAGACAAGTTCACTTACCTGGGCAGCATCATCAGACCCGAGGATGGCACGAAAGAGGATATTCAAAGCAGACTGGGCAAGGCCAGGAGTGTGTTTAAGGAAATGAACAACATCTGGAGATCAACACAGTACAGTACTAACACCAAGTTCAAGCTATACCAGAGTTGTGTCGTATCTACTCTCCTCTATGAATCTGAGTGCTGGAGAATGACTAAGGCGGATTTCGCCAAACTTTGATCCTTTCACACCATATGCCTCCAACAAATACTGAGAATATTTTGGCTAGACAAGATCTCCAATGAAGACCTGTTGAAGAGATGCAAGCAAGCGAACATGGACACCAACATTACAAGAAATTGGTGGAGATGGATTGGGCATGTGCTCCAGAAAGATCCACAGTCAATCACAAGAACAGCACTGCACTGGACCCCAGATGGCAAAAGAAAGAGGGGGAGACTAAAAGCAACATGGAGAAGTACGGTGGAGAATGAGATGAAAGCCATGCAGCACTCTTGGGGTTCATTGACTAATTTGGCCCAAGATAGGAAGAGATGGAGAAGTTTTGTTGTTGCTCTACACACCATTGGGTGTAACAGATAATGATGATGAATATTTGAATATTTAAATTTTTAAGACTCATAATTTATGCCCCTTTGATTTCTTCTCCCTGCATTTTATTATTTTTTTATTTTTTATTTTAATTTTAAATTTTAATTTTAAATTTTTATGCAAATGTTATTATAGAATATGTAAATTTTTAATCTTGTTATTAAAAAAGCAGTAACTTAAATTTATAAGATTTAATTCCCATGAACATCAAGTAAACTTAAATTCAAATATATTAAATGGTCAGTTTGAAATATGCACCTGATGATAGCATAATGCATGAAACTCTGAATTGTACCATAGATGTAGGATAATATGTATGCTTATTAATATATATATATATATATATATATATATATATATATATATATATATATTCAGTGTTTATTACTTAGTTTTTGGTCCTAAGAGGGTTAGACCAGTACACATTTGTATTAAAAAGTGTTTTATACAATTATATTGTAGAACTTTTGAATATATATATATATATATATATATATATATATATAAAATTTGTTATATATCCAGCATTCTTCAGGTGAATATATATATATATATATATATATATATATATATATATATATATATTCACCTGAAGAATGCTGGATATATAACAAATTTTATATATATATATATATATATATATAATTTATTATATATCCAGCATTCTTCAAGTGAATGTATATCATCTGAAGAAGGTCAAAGTGTCCAACAGCTGAAACATTGTGAATATGGCAATGATGATGAAGACAATAGTCCAAATGGTGTAAATAGTTGCAATACATCATCTTAGAAATATAGACAGAACTGTATATATTTATATATGCAGAAGTAAATATTTTGAGTCTTTTTTTGTGTTCTCCAATAACTTTAAATATGAATGGCTTGCATTTTGTAGGATTTTTGATGTAAGACTAAATCTGAATATGCTATCAACATCATGAATACAAATGACAGTCATTAAAGTTCTGAAAACACAGTATTTTTCGTTGTGGGGAGAGGGGTATTTTTTAGTTAAGTCATTCATTATATTTGTTTTAACATTTCAAAAATTAAGATAGAAAAAATGTTTAAAATAAAAATTGAGGTAATGCTATGAAATCATGCATAGCAGAGCTTATATAAAAAGAAAAAGAAAATTATTGCCTTTTTAATATAAGGTCGAAACTGTACATATAGAACATCACTAGAGAGTATGTAAGGTGCAAAAAAATATGACAAAAGCAAACCTCATAGAGCAACTATGCTTTGTTTGGGAGCATATCCAGTAATCAAAGCCAACAATGAGCACCTTCTAAAAATGAAAAAATAGCATTTTTCATGTCTCACACATGTACTGAAAATCTAGAATCTGTGCTGATTTATTCAGAACATGTTGTCTGACTGATTCGTGGATTACTAAAACCAAGTGAAATATTTTCAACCTACATGGAAGGATCTATAAGTAAAAATCTATATTGGGTACATTCTGTACATGAGGAAAGATAAACCAAAATGTAGCCATAAAAACAGTGATGAGAATATAGAACTGAATTATTCATGGAATAAAAAAAAATATCTTCCTCAATTTATACTGAAAGTATAACACTTCTGCAAAATAGTTCAGAGTTATAGCATTGAAAAACAAAAGTTATTTTGCTTAAATTACTTTTTAAGTAACCATTGACAAACAATTCCATTTATCTAATTTCATTCACAAGACTTGGGTCAATCCAAGGTATACTTCTCAGACTATTTCTAAAGGTGTTTCATGCTGGGATCACTTCTCTGGTAACAACAAGGAGTCACCTTCTTGACATATCAACCATAGAGAGATTCAAATCTTGGACTCATAGTCAGAAAGTAAATGTTCTAACCACTTGGTCATGCATTATATATATATATATATATATATATATATATATATATATATATATACATATATATATTGGAAATAAAATAGGGATTATAATCTGACAGAATAAAAGGATAAGAAGCAAATAGCAAATATTTATGAATTTAACATTTCACTTATTTAAGTTTCAATCCAAAAATTAAATATGGAGATGAAAAGAAAATCCTAGTATTTTTATATTTGTGTTGTCTTTCCTTGGTTAATCAGACCTCATGTACATTTATCTTGTCAAGCAGCATATGTATATGTATTACAATTGTAGTCGATCTATACAGGATTTGGTTTGTAGTATGTGTGCTGGTGCACGTCCAATGGGCCTTTTTATCTATGTCTGGTAGTTGTCGGTATGTTGATTGGGGGATGTTTTGTATGAGAGTGAAAGAATTTTTGGTTACACTGGTCATATATATATGATTGTATATTTGGCTATTAATATATAATAAGTTTATTTACACTATTTACATCATTGTTCAGACTGCTGTCCTCATCTTTATTGTCATATTCCCAACTTTTCAGCTGTTGTATGCTCTGACATTCTTCAGGTGATATGAGGTAGATTGTTCTAGTTTCATGTGCCATTCCAACATATGTCACCTGAAGAAGGCTGGAACATACAATGTTAAAAACAATAAAGATGAGAACAACAGTCTGAACAATGTAAATCTCAGAAATATAGACAGCTAATAGGTGATGTATTATATACGTTATTAGATGTATACTTTCTTTATAAAAAGAATCATCAATAAAATAATTCTAAGGAGAAAGTTTAAAGATAATGCATACTTATATGTGGTTTTTAAACTCAATCTGGCATACAGGGATACAATTAATTTTGCAATATACTTGAAAAAACCCACAATAAGTATGTTTTTTTAGGATTTTTACATTAACATCAACTACATTTTCATTCTGAGGAAATCAACAAGAGATCAAATTATTGGGCATAAAGACATTCAATCAAGACCAAATCGATTCTAACAGAAAGAAAAATAAATCAGTGAAGTTCTTTTAAGTGCTTTGTCCACAGAAATACTTTCTTGAAGGTTATGCAAAATTTAATAAGTTCTTAGGCTCATATATACTTTTTTAAATAAATTTAATAACGACTAAACCAATTAAATATTTATAGTTTTAAATTGAAATAAATAGAATAACCAAGAACATTTTCTTATTAAACTGAGTATTTTATCTAAAAATGTCCACGCCTGTTTTCTTTAAGCTATGAAGAGAAAAATTTAAATTTAGGTTTTAATGATTTTTTTTTACTGATGGTCTTGTATTGTAAATAAAACTGAAAATTCTTTAATGGTATCAAATATAAATCTACTTAATTTGTACATAAATAGCCAAGTAAACAAACAATGAAAATGCAAATTATTTGAGAGTTGATTTTTATTTTTAAAGTAAAAATACCATTTACTGGTAAACTAAATAGATATGTTTGATCATATTCCCAGTTTACTGAAAGTCATACTAAACAATCATCATTCGGGTTAAGTCTACACAAACTAGAATTGAACTAGAGACTATATCATATCAGTGATTGTTTTCCCTCTGTAATAATTATAACAGATTTTACAAAATAAAAGACGGAAGCATTGGAGCTTGAGTTGAAATTTTTTTTAAAAAGCAGCTTATAGAAAGAGGCTTTATCAGCATCAGAACTTCTAAACTTTTGGTCCAACACTGACTATTGAACTACACTAAATATTTATAGCACTGGTAATTAGAAAAGAATTAATTAGTACATCAATAAATTATGTTAAAAACATAGTTTTGATCCCATGATTATTCTATTATATATATATATATATATATATATATTCAAACATTATTATAGTGGATGCTTCTATTTGAAACAGACACTCTATTTTTATTTTAAATAGTACATTAAATCTCAGACCAATAATCTTAACACACTATTTAAAATAAAAATGGGGCATCTATTTCAAATACATGTGTCCACAATAATGATGAGGATATTATATATTTGATGAAGATATTTAATTTATTCATTTTTATTAATAATCCATCTCCACAATTGTCCTTGAGAAATCTCAGAACTGGATCATACTATACTTATCCACAGTGACGAGTTACATAGGCTCTCTCTTGCACTTATGCAAATCAGGCATATTAATTTGCCAGTGTCACTACATCTCCCTGAAACGTATAAGTTTTATACCTCTAGTAGTTCTTGTACTTCTTCTCGTGATAGTTTCATTACTTTGCTCTACTTCTCTCTTTCCCATATTTCTTTCTCTGGAAAACCTAGATCTGTCCCATGCACAGCTGTAATCATCTGCATTTTCTTGCATTATTTGATCTTCGTCCAAACTTTCCAACTTATTCTGGCCCATTTGATCCTGCATTACTTCGTCTTCTGATGTTTCATTCTGTAACAGTTGTTCTAATGAATCATTAATGAATGGACTCGTATCCATTTCTTCCTCATTTTGCTCTTCGTATTCACCGTGGGTCCTTATTTGATCTGCATGGGCTAATATACTGTTGCTGTTTTCTCTATTTATTATGACTGTATTGTGGCCTTTTTGCATGATAAATTCTGTCCTTTTTGGATTAGCTTCTTTGTTCTTTTTGTGCTACATTTTTTCATTTGTGGAATACGACATCGTTAGCAGAGCTCTAATTTGTCTTCCCATTAAAGCTGATGGGCTTTCTAGTCTTCCAGCATGTATTATTATGCGATAGTTTAAAAGCAGCCTCAGTAGAAAAACTTCTACTTTTTCTTTTTTGCTGAGAGCATGCTTTTAGTCCCTTTTTTATGGTTTGCACTATTCTTTCCGCTCACCCATTCGACTGAGGGTGATATGGGGCTGTCTTATACAGTTTACATCCTATTTTTTTCTAACCATAAATTAAGATCATCATCACAAAATTCTGGTGCATTGTCAGATACCAGAGTTTTTGGTCTGCCATTTCTGGAAAATATGACCCTTAGAATCTGTTTTATTGTAGAACTTTTCTTGTCTGGCACCTGGATTATTTCAGGCAAGCCTGAAAAAGAGTCTACTAGAATTAATAAGAGTCCTACTCCATTAATATATGCATGATCCATATGCATCCTACTCCATGGCTCCAGTTCTCTGGGCCACGAATGTAAAGTAGTCTGTATAAAATTTCTTAATTCTTTACATTTTTTGCACCTTTTTATATATTCTTTGACATCTCTTGAATATCCGGGCCACCATGCTTCTAATTTTATCCTTTTTTGTGTGACCGCTACTCCACAATGTATATCGTCATGTACACTTTTTATTACCAATTTTCTTTGTGTTTCTGGGAGAACTACCAGATCCCCATTACAAATCACTCCATGTTCTATCGTTAATTTCTGTTTTATTTCTTTGGCCCTAGAACAATTTCCCCATGAGTTTTTTCTTATTCTCGATAATCTCCTACTTAGTACTGGATCATGTCTAGTTTCTGCAGCCATTCTAGCTAAAAAAGAACATCAGTAAGAATGCATCTTCAAATTCTTCATCTGTTTTATCTTTTGTCTCCTTGTAAAATCACAATCTTGATAGGGCGTCTATGTGTAGAACTGAATTTCCTTTGACATATTCTATATCAAAGTCAAATGCCATTAATCTTATTGCCCCTCTTAGTATTCTCAATGTCATGACTTTAGGTAATTCTTTCCTTGGGTTAAATCGAAACTCTAATGGTCTATGATCACTTCTTAACAGAAATCTTTTCCCAATTAAAAATTCTCGGGCTCTATTAGTTGTCCACACAATAGCTAATGCTTCTTTCTCTATATTTGAATAATTAAATTCGGTGTTCATTAGTCTTCTTGATAAATACATTATCAGATGTCCTTCTTGCGATAATATTCCTGATATTGAATGTTCGCTTGCATCTATGGTTAATGTCACATCCTTTTTTGGATCAAACATTTTCACTACTGGTTTCTTTGCTATAATTATTTTTAATCTGTCAAAAGCTTTTTTTTTGTTCCTCTGACCAAATAAATTCAAAATTCTTTTTTCTTAAATTTGCAAACAGTTCAGTCAAGTCTGTGTATTTTGGTAAATATTGCCTGTAAAAATTTACCAATCCCAAAAAAGACTTCAGCTCTTTCTTATTTGTAGGTGTAGCTACATTTAGTATTTTTTCTATCAAGGCTTGGTCTGAAGATATACCTTCTTTTGAAATGGAATAACCTAAAAAATATATGTTACTACAATTGCTTATACATTTTTTTCATTTATTATCATTCCAGCATTTTTTAATCTATTCAAGATTATGTTGGTTTTCTTTTTTAGTTCTATTTCATTAGTGGCTCCTCTGCATATATCATCTTGGTAATAAACCATATTTTTCATATTTCTTAAAACCTGTTCAATGGCTCTTTGAAATATGGTGCTTGCGGTTTTTATTCCATATGACATCCTTTTCCATCTTAGTAACCCTATTTGCATTTTTATCATGGTTACTTCTTTGAAGTTATTGTCTATCAGTATTTGGTGGTATGCCGTTTTTAAATCTATTTTTGCAAAAACGCTCATTCCTACCAGTGCATACAATGCAACTTCAACATTCGGTATGGGATACGAATCCAAACAGATTTCATGATTTACACCTATTTTGTAATCTCTACAAATATGTAAATCACCACCTGTCTTCCTCAACACTACAATGGTGTAGATATTTTTTAATTGGTTCGCCAGTTTCTTGTATCAATGACATGAATTTCATTCTTTTTGTCATTACTAGTCTTTTCTTGGGTCTCATATTTCTCCTTATAATCTGACTTATTTTTTCGAAAATCAGGTCTTCCAAGTTTGTGGGATATACCATGGTGGAGACTTTCATTATTGCCTCGCATCCCACTGTAGCCAAAAATAAATCTGTAATTTCATTTTCCCTTCTCCTTGTTGTCTTTCAGCTTTTTACTTCTCGCACTGGCAGAAAAACAGCAAATCCATGCATCTACAAAATCTGGATCTTCTAGAGACAAATGGGATCCTATCGGTGACATCATTGATGTGAAGTGAGGTTTAGCACTAATCAGTCGCTAAGCTTCTATACTTATTCACAGTGATGAGTTATATAGGCTCTCTCTTGCACTAATGCAAATTAGGCATATTAATTTGCCAGTGTCACTACACAATATTAGTACAATGTGGTATTTGCACTGATGGAGAAAAATACAGATCTACTCAGAGTGAGCTAATTTCAAATCTAATAGATATTAACAGCATCAAAAACAAAAAAAAACTTTCTGGTTGTTGGATCTAAGGTAATTTATTACATTTTCCTTAAAAATTTCAATGCACTTTCTTACACAAATTGGAAATAGAAACTTGAAATTGGACATGCTGTAGTAAAAATAGAACCAGTGAATAAACTTATAGTTAAGCTTTATTGCACTGACTAGACTTGTCTGCAGACAGATGTTACAGAGTACTTTTATACCTCCTTGGTATGAATTATTAGCACATTCTCCCCTATGTATTTCTTTACTCATAAGGGAGAAAATCCTTTAAATGTCCGGGCTCTTATTAGTTCTTTGTGAATGCCTGGGTAGTTCACGATCTTGGATTGGATTATTTAGACTTGGGGATATCTCATTTTGAGCTCTCCCATTAGTCCTTGAACTTAAATATTTTGTCCTTCTTTGTGGATGAGGCTACTCTGAGTCTGAATATGAATCATCAGGATTTGTTTCTGGATCAATACGCTTTTGGGGTATTGATTGCTCAACAGGACTGTCTGGCGTTGTCTTGGTTTCAGATGTTGATTCATCTGAAAGGTTTGACAAAGATTCAATATCAGGGGGATCAGGTTTCTTCTCAAGGGTGGTTTTTGGATCTGGTTCACCTCTGGCAGGATTGAGATCTTTGAGGGAGATGGCAGCTTGCCTCTCATCTGGGTGTTGCACTAATGCATATTGTAGGTTTGCTTCTATTAGCTCCACCTCATCTACCAAAAAGTTATGTTTGGTATAGCAAATGTGACATCTCAGGAGAACCATACCCAGTTGAGATAGCCAAGAGGGAAACGAAGTCCCAGCAGAATTCCGTCACTGGAAAGGTAAAAATCTTTTGTGTGGGACAGTATTGGTTGCCATACACAATAACGATTGGATGCCATACAGGGCTACTGGAAGTAGATTTTCCCAATTATTTATTGAGCAATTGTGGGTCAAAGCAGCCAATTGAATAATTTTCAAAATTAAGTCATTGTACTGCTCGCATTGACCAGGAGTTGTATGGCTTACAGCCATTCTGGATTCCTGTAAGAATTGTCAAAGTCACTCCCACATGAAGAAAGTCCCTTGATCTGAATGAATATATGAAGGTACTCCAAAGATGGAAAATAGGGAACAGAAGCTCGCATCATTAATGTTGCAGTCATATCCAAACATAGAAAAGCAAAAAGAAACTGCAAATATTCGTCCACAATAATCAGCATGTATCAGTTTCATGTTTTGGATAATAGCGAATCTTTAAAGTCAAGGTTGAGCCTTTCAAATGGCTGTGTTGTTTTTATTAGGACCCCTGGTGTAGGTCTTATGAAATTTGGGTTTTATCTCGGCACAAATTTGGCAGAAATTTGTAATTTTCTTAATATCCTCCACTGAAAAGAGTAGGTTCCTACTCCTTACCATATGAACTATCCGTGTTATGCTTAGGTGGTACAGTTCCTTGAGTAGTGTCTGGATTTCTTTCATGCTTGAAATTATGCTGCGTACTCTTGACAGAGCGTCAGCTGTCAGATTCTCTTTGCTGGGCCAGTAGGTGATGTTGAATGAGAAACAAGATAGTTCAACTCTCCACCTTGCTATTTTTTCATTTTACTTTGAGCTAAACATAAACGCAACAGATTTCTGGTCCATGACTAGTCTGAAGTGGCATCCAAATAAGTACTGTCTCTTCTTCCTCAACACCTCAACTATGGCATAGGCTCCTTTTTCAATCACATGTGCCATTGTTCTGATTAAGAGAGTCCTTGAAAAGAAGGCTACAGTATGGTCAGCTTGCCTTAATGAGCAGCAATCATACAGTCAGATCAGATGGATCTGTCGCTGTAATTACAAATTCTGCAATGTCCTGCTTGAGTTTTTCAAAAGCTACCACTGCTAAGCGAGACAAGGGAAAAGTATTTACTTGTGTTAATGGGCGTTTCTTATCTGAGAAAGAGATGATCCACTGTGAGTAGTGGGCAAACATGCCCATAGTTCATCACAGTGTATGTATATCATTTAGGACTGCCAATTTAAGCAGAGGTTTCAATCACTCTGGGTCCAGTGCCATTGAACCATTGCTTATTGTATAACCCAGTAGATTAATTTTATTTTGTATAAACGAGCATTTGTTGTTATTTAATGTAAGGTTTGTATTTGTATTTATTAATGGTGTCCATGAACTGCCAGAGGTTTTCATCGTGGTCCTTTTGGTCATGGCCACATATAGTCACATCATCTATATAGAAAAAGTGCTTTCCAATTTTTCGTCTATTATAATTTTGTCAATTATTCTTTGGAAACTAGCCACTCGGTTAGTTACCCCAAATGGTATCTTTCAGAATTGGTACAACTGGTGAACTGCTTCAGATGCTTCTGGCTTAATGACCAATTGATGATAAGCACTTTCCAGATCTAACATGCTGAATATACTATATTTAGCTATTTCACATAGTATTTCATCTATTTGTGGCAATGGAAAAGAATCCAGAAGGGTGAATCAGTTAATTTTCTAGAGTAGTTGATAGCCATCCTCTTTTCATGATTTTCTGTGGATATTATTAATACTTGGGCATTCCATGGTGGTGTACTTGGCTTAATTATTCCTTCCGAAAACATTCTTTTTATTTCAGACCCTATAAATTGTTTGTTGTTGTGTGAATGGCGTCAACTTTTTATTGCTATTGTCTTGCAGTCTTTTGTCAAGTTTTCAAAAAGTGAGGGGTACAGAATGTTATCAGCAGTCAATTCACAAATTTTTAATGCAGGTTTATTTCTGCCAAACAGGATTTCAATTTTGAAATGTTGTTGAAAAAAATCGTGGCCTAGTATCACCTCACAACAATCATGGCCTCTTTCATTAGAGACAATTTAATAGTATTGTATGGAAAGCCATTATATTGTAGGTTGACCAAAAAATAACCATTTACATGCTACAACAAAGTTACATTCACCATTGTTAGTTTCTTCGGGGAAAAGATATAATGCCATTGTGAATTTTCACTAGACTGTCTTTAATATAATTTTCTGAGCTGCCAGTGTCTAGTAATACATTGATGAGAACTCTATTAATGTTCTAGGGTGCTTGAATGTAGGACATTCTGGGTAGAAGGGTAAATCGGACTATCAGTGAGTTGAGGGACAGTGGGAACAGGTTTTTTTAGAGCGGCACCCACAGTATTAGGTTGAAAATAAGAGCTGGACTGCAGTATAGCAAGCTCACATTTATATGCTTGTTCATAAGCTGTTTTTAAAGTAAGGGTTTTATTTTCAAGAAGACATCTTACCTAAACACTGCGTAGACCATTTATGAAGGTGTCCAAAATGTGTTCCTCTTATGGCTCCAATACAGTCATGGGACGAAAATTGCAATCCCTGCTTAATGTTAAAAGGATCTTTAGAAAATGGTCCGATGCCTTGCCGGATTCCTGTCACTGAGTAGCAAGTATATGTTGAGTAAATAATTCATTTTTTGGTTTTATGTAGGTTGTGTATAACTTTTCTACTGCCTCTTCATAGGTCTCGCAGCCTGCAATGATGTTGTTGATTGAGCGAGACACATAATTAGTCGGAAGAGTACACTTGTTAATGGGTAGATTCAGGTTCTCAAAGAGTAGGGTTTCAGTAAAGCTGGTTAAGATTTCAAGTGTGTCCAGCATCTGTCTGCTGCCTCACTTTCTGAGTCATAGGGAAATAGTTCTGGCTGCATAAAATGTTCCATTGTAAGTGCAATAAATTATAGTAAAAACAGAACCAGTGAACAGACTTATAGTTAAGCTCTATTGCACTTTACTCTGACTAGACTTGTCTGCCAATAGATGCTACAGAGTACTTTTATACTTCCTCGGTTTTCAAGAGAGATAACTAGGATGAATTATTAGTACACATACTAAGAGAAGCTTTAGTGACATCAGCAAACAACATCATCCCAAAAGAAAATGGACATGGAAGGAAAAATCAGTGGATCACAAACAAGATTCTAAACATGATGCAAAGAAGACAGAAAACAATGCCAAAACATGGAATGGAATACAAGAAACTACACAAGAAAATAAACAACAAATGTAAACAAGCTAAAGAAGAATGATAAATGTGTCAAAATAGAGAGATTAAGTGTCACAAATAAAGGAGATAAGCATAAAAATAAGAGATTTAACAGGACAAAAGACATGCTCATCAACAGGATGCATTAAATCCAAGGATGGAATGCTCCTATTAGAAAAAGAAAAAATACTTCAGCAATGGGACAAATATACTGGAGATCTCTTCCACAATGAAAGAGAACAACTGGCAATACACAGAAATACCAATGGGCTGGAAATATTAAAAACTGAAGTGGAAGCTGCAGTGGCCAAATTGAATAGAAACAAAGCAGCAGAAGCAAATGTTATTGTAATAGAGATGCTGACAGCCTTAATGGATTTTGACATAGACAAGATTAGAAGATAATAAATTAAATTTACAACAGTGACAATATACTAAAAGACCTAAGCTGATCAATAATGATGCATAAATGAATGTGAACTCTACCAAACAATCAGCTTAATGAACCACATAACAAAACTCATCATGAAGATTGTAATGAATAGAGTGTGCAGCAGAATCAGGCCAGAGATAGGATAAGAACAGTACAGGTTTGTCAAGGACACTGGAACAAGGAACACAATATTCATGCTCAGAATGTTATCAGAAAAGGCAATACAAATGCAGAAGAAAGTGTACCTGTGTTTTATAGTCTATACAAAGGTGATCAACAAAATATGCCACAAAGACTTGTTAGAGCTAGTTGGCAACCTTGACATCTTTGTGAAAGACATTAGAATAATCAGAAACATATACTGTCAGCAAACCACCTGCATATGTATAGGAAATGAATTCAGCAGATATACAAAAATAGAAAGGGATATAAGACAAGAATGTGTCTTCTCACTGGATTTATTCAACCTGTACAGAAAGGCAATTCTGAGAGAACTATAAATCCTGCAAGGATTTGTCAATGGCAACCACAATCTTAACAAGATATACAAATGACACAGTGCTGATGATACGAGACACAGAAAGGAGACTACAAGACTTTCTACAGAAGGTAGCAAAGGAAAGTGAGAAAAAAAGGACTAAACTACAAGAAAACTAAATGCATGGCCATCAGCAAAAAGAGAAGCTCAAAATGCCAATTACAGGTCAAAGAAACTAAAATCAAGCAGTTACAAAAATTTAAATACCCGGGAAGTGTTCTAACAGAGAATGGAAAGTCTGACACTGAGATTTTAAGGCATATTGGGATGGCCAAGGATGCATTCCAAAAGTTAAGTAGAGTATTGAGAAACAGAAATTTTGTTGAAAACAAAGAAAAGAGTACTGGACTGTTACGCGATATCTGTCCTCCTATATGGCAGCATGTGACATACTTAATGGACTTATTGATATTGCAAATGAATAGCAGAGCAGGGTTTGGAAAAAAGAACAAGACAAAAGGTATTAAGAGCTACAAGGGACAAGAAGATGTGGAGAGCTTTGATCGCCTATGTCCTGAAGGGACACAGCACATAAAAGAAAGAAGTAGAAGCTCTTCTTCAAGGTGATTTTCTATAATACATCAAATAGTAAGGAATATTATACTACTCAGTCTAATGATTTAACTACTTAGCTACTACATGCAGCAAATATTTATACTAGAGAGTATGATAAATTTGAGTAGTTGTAAGAAAACCTAGCAAATTACACTGATGAAAAATAGGAGTTTATAATGTAACAACCAACATCAGCCTGAAACCTTTCTATCTCCAGTCTTATACTCTAATCCCTGAGT
Source organism: Ascarosepion bandense (assembly GCA_037127315.1). Lineage (NCBI taxonomy): Eukaryota > Metazoa > Mollusca > Cephalopoda > Sepiida > Sepiidae > Ascarosepion > Ascarosepion bandense. The sequence goes on along the minus strand of JBBBDQ010000563.1, from coordinate 3,889,778 downwards.
TACTCTGTGTATCACTGAACTACGATATATAATATTTCCATAGAAAAACTATTGGAAACATTCTTTACCAACACAGGTGGGTGTTTGAAAATCCCAATCAATTCATTATACAAGTAATTATTCCAAAAGAATTTTTTTTTGTTTTTTTTTTAACTAAAGAGGCATGTCTCATTAAAGTTCTTTAAATAGCATAAAGCTTTTCATTTATTTAATTTTAACTTTCAAGTGTAAAAAAGAATTTACAGCAGCTTAACGATTTTTGCACTGGATAATATTTAAAGATAGTTAGGAAGACTAACAAGGCATTTTCGTATTTTTGCTATGCACATTAAATAAGAGAATGATAAGAGAAGCCATGATTATCATTTCAAATTCTGACAATTTCTTATTCCTTTTTCTCCAGTCCTCCTTATCTTTAACAAATGAAGGCATTTTAAAATTTTCTTGCAATATTTCATTATTTCATTATTAACCAGTAGAGTGACCCAGTACCACCCAGAGCAAAATGACTTTTGCTCATGCATAAAGATCAGATTATGCTAAAACTGCTTTTACACCAGAAAGATGCTTGCAATGCATTTTTTTATTCTTTGCAATGTCAAGGAAACACCTTTCTCTTAGATTTTAATGTTCTTTGTCCTTTTTATTGTGTTCGAAAATTTAATTTATGTAAAACAATTGAAAGAATGATTTTATATACTAATGTTTGAAATTTTGAAAAATTGTTTAGACTAATAAACTCATTGTTTCATTTTTTTTATAAATCATAATGAAAAAGATGACATAGAATAAGTTGTGGCATACCATGCCAAGTTTTAAAAATCAGGAAAAGATCCACTCTAGAAATTTTATCCCATTTACTCATTTATCTTTATAAAAAGTAAATTCAAATTTAAGACAATTCTTTTTGTCAAAGAAAAGGTTGGATGCTGTTTAAATATTTACTTTTTAAAACAATCCATTCAATTTTTTCATTCATAAAACTTGCGGTATCCTATGCAAAGGAGCTGAGTTGTATTTAAGTGCTAAGCCACTAATGGTTGGGATGCCATTACATCATGCAGTGTACCATGTATTGAATACTGAAACTGAAAGATATACCAGACATAACAACTGGCATCACTGATAGGATGCTTGAGTCCCATGGACGATCCTGAATACATTGTAATTTGGATAAAAGCCTTTGCAGCTACAGCAAGGGTGTATGACCACTCCAGTTCAGGAAGGGTCTGGTATTCTATACAAATGAGCTGAGTTGTATTTAAGTGCTAGTCCTCTAACAGTTGGGAGGCCATTACATCATGCATAATGGTGTACCACATATCAAGTACTGAAACTGCAAGATATACCAGAAATAACAAAACTATTCTTGAGCATTTATATATACATACACACACAGAAGATCAATAATAATAATAAAAATATCAGTTTCTTTGGATTAGGGATAATTACTAAGATTATTTAGTCTGGCATAAGGCCAAATTGAGATAGAAACAATAAAAATGTCCTAGTGACATTATCACCTTACTTGGGGTGAAATGATTAAAAAATAACTAAATAAAAATGTAGAGACTAAAAGAAATACAATGTGTCACCTTTCCAGTGTGTTCCAAATTAAAATCCTTTTGTTATTTTTGTCAACATTATAACAGACAGAACCTTATATTTATCCTTTCTTGAATTGTGCTATATCCTTTCTCATTATTTAGCATAAAGATTTATTGTGATGCTATTTTATCTCCAAAGAGATTTCCTTCATATTTCAATTGCAGTGTCTATAATTTTAATCAGGATCTTATTTTCAGTGTCTATATTTTGTAATCGATGGCTTTTATCAATTTATCAAAACCTTTATTTTTCTTTATAATCTACCAAATCAAAATCAAATAGTTAATGGGCAAATCTGCTAGCAACCAAAATGTTCAAATTAGGATGTAAGTGACAACACAAAATTATATTTGCAGACTTTAAAGTGGAATAAACAGTAAATTTTGAATAGAATTCCTAAAGCTATTCCTACATAAAAATGTAGAAAGGCAAATTCTTCAAATATCTGACAGTTTCAATATCTCTTTTTTTTTTTTGTTAATTAGAAAACTAGTTGTATCCCTCTTCCTAAATTACTTTAAACTTATTTAGAAGAAAAAATTGATCAATACAAAACAAAAGTATTTTTCAACATTTTAGTCTTACCAACAATGTTTTTTAGGTTAATCCAAAAGCTAATCAGAGTTAATCCTACTTTTATCAGGTGATTTATGACCTAAGAAACAACAAAGATTAAACTCTTTAATCTCAAATTAGCACAAATAATGAGTAGATAATTGTTTTTTGAGTATTAGGACGTTCACGGCAATTTCCATGAAGAAACAATGCACAAATTCAAAATAGTAGATATTACACAATAATTGTATCAACTTGGAAAAGTACTAAAAATGTAAAGAACTTCTCTGGGATGAACACTTCTAATAGAAAATGATACTTGTGTATTAAACACAAATTATTTAATCTGCAACAATCAAAATAAGCATTCTAATATTTTATTCATCTTTAAATTCTTGATACCTCATAACATACAGTACAAACATAACAGACTAATACAATCACTTCTCACTTAATAACCAGTTTCTATTCCAGTAAGCTGGTCACTAAATGAGAAATTATACCTGACTGCTATTCCAGATATACAATGCATGTAATTGGTTTCTATTAACATCAAATAGTTTTAATGACACTTTTCCCCCATTTGTAATATTTCTAATAACCCAGTATCTATTCTGAGGAGACAACTATTTACTCCTGTCTTAACAGTAAGTCTGATCAGTTAGATTAAGTCAAACCGGCAGCTGATCTAAAAAAAAATGACCTACAATCTGTTAAATGGGACAAGGAATGAGTTGCTAATTTTAATGCCTCAAAAATAAAATCGCTCTCTTTTAATCATCTGAGAAAACATTTTACCTTCCAACAGCATTGCATCTTCTTACACTAATGTTTTCAGTTGAAATAATGTGGAAAGAGTATATTGAATCAATTACTAAGAAATCTGGTTCACTAAGAAAGTTGGTTTTCCTGCCAAAATCTATCTTACATATTTATAAGTCTACTAATCAATCTGACTTTGAATATTGCTATGTTATTGGTTCTGATCTGGCATCACAGCTTAAGTCCCTTTCCCACCACTATAATGTAGCTTCCCTATGCATTTTCTTTCATGGTAATTGTTCTGATAAACTTTCTTCCACGTTACTTTGTAGTAGAATCATTCATTTTCACAGACTAATTAAAGTCTCGCCATGCAACTGACATGTTTGAGAATCAACGTTTTTATATTTTTGCCCACAAAGAATGTTAAGTTGGTGTTTAATTTTTCTTACATTTTTGTTTTTTTACTATTTCATGAAAGTTTTTAGTTTTCTTTTTCAGTTTTATTTCTTTTATTTCTACCCTCCTCTCCACTGTAAGTTGAATTTGTTTCTTGTGTAATTTTTTAATTTCATTAGTCTATCGATTTATCTTTCTTTTTCATTGTAAATTGTTTAAATTTTATTTTTATCTTTATTTCTTAAACACTCCTGTAAACTAAATTTCTTTCTTTTCTATGTATAATCTTTTGCATTTTTGATTAATCTTTTTGTTTAATCTTTTTCGTATTACTTCATATATCTTGTCCACCACCTTTTTTTATTTTTCTTTAACCCCCACAACCAACTTTCATTTGCATTTAATTTTTACCTAATTTTTTTAGTTTAATCTTTTATGTGTTACTTTGTCATTTTGTTTTGTTCACAAACCTTTATTCACCTGCTAAACCCTTTTTTAGTATAACTTTCCTTTTATTTCAATGAATCTTTTTGTTTTGTTAGCTAAACAAATCATTATTCATTAACACCTGTTTGCCAAACTCATTTTTTTAAATTTTGCTTTCTAACTATTTATTGTTTAATCTGTTATTTTTTTATCTGTGTTACAGTGACCATATATTTAATTAACAAAACGTTTTTTATTTTTACATGTGTCTCCTTTTTAATTTTTTTTTTTTTGTAGTATTTTGTCACAATTTGTTATATTCTGTTTTTCTAATTTAACAAAAAACAGGAAAAAACATTTTTTGTTATTTTTTATTTGTGTTTGAGTAAATTTCTTTCTAGTTTGCATGTCAAACCTTTTTTCGACAATCTTTTTTGTTCTCGTTTCTACATTGTTAAATTTTTTATTTTTTCCTTCTCTTTGTAGCAAAACTTTGTTCAATTTGTATATATTTTAAGTTAACTTTTAAGTTTTCACATTAAAACTTTTTAGTAAACTAGCTTTCACCAATCTTTTAACTTTTTTAATTAATTTTTGTTAAATTTTGTTTAATTTTAGTTTTGTTAAATTTGATTTTTATTTTGTGCATCTGTTTAAGATTATTATTTTTTGTTTATTTCTGTTATTTAATTTTTGTTAAAAAGAAAATTCCTTATTTTTGTTTTAAAATGAAGGAAAAAAAGTAACCAAATGGCTGATAAATATTAGTCGATTAAAAAAAAAAACTGTCAGGGTCAAAAAAGAAAGATACCCTAATAAAAAGACTAAACCTCAGGCAAAAGTAACTGCTGAGGAGACCAAGAATGGCCAAACTGAAGTTAAAGAAAAAGGGTTGTCAACTGAGACAAGTAACAACAATATCTACAACAAAAACAATGTGGAAGCAAGAAATTGCCCTCATAGTGGAAGTCTCTACTGAAGTGCATCATCAACATGACAGAGCTCCTTGAGAGAGCCAAAAGCTATGAACATCTTATCAAAGTAAATGAGATCTTGGTAGATCCCGATGATTTACAGAAGGTTGAAAAAAGAATTGTGTCAATCTTTGTTGTTAACAAGCACTTGCACAAAATTTGTTGTGCCACAAAAGACACCTTTATAAAGTTATTGGAATCCCTATGGGTCAAGCCCCAAAGAGTCATAAGAGGCAAGGGTTACTTTATATGGGAAGTAATGTTGCCCTCATCTACTGACTGTGTAGAAGTGTCAAGTAGTGCTATCTGATAACAAAAGAACTCCTATTAAGCACCAAATATGAGGGTTGGCGAAGGGTCCATGTTTCAGAACTGAGGGGAGCACTTTTGCTGCTTATCTGGTCCAATTTGAACAGATACTTAGTGCTATGTCCAACAACTTGAACAGGGGAAAGAGTTTTGAGATTATGTTAGATTGCAAAGCCTTCATCTTTGTCCTCCACCATCTAGAAGTAGAGGGCCAGAAAATGAGTCATTTTGACCAGACATAAACTAAATTGCTGGAAGTGTGGAAAGACTGGTCACTTCTCCTTTTCCTGCCTAGAAAAGAAGTTCTGGAGTCCTGGCCCCTGCTGACCTAAATCCTCCTTTGACCAAGTTTGTTATTTTCATCTTGCCTGTAATGGGCATGCCAGCATCCAGAATCAATGTGGTAAAACCACAATTGGGTCTATTTCGCAGCCACCATTCCCCAAAAAGCATTTATCCTCTCCTTGTGAAAAAAGGAGGAGTGGTAGGTAAAATCAAAGAAAAACTCCAAACAGCAGGACCTCTGTCTCTGGAAGCCACCACAGGCAGTGGCAATTGTGAAACTCTGAAAGTGGGAGGTGGGCACTTAGGGGCCAAGATATTTCTAAGGAGGTGGAGCAAACTCAAGCAGCATCTTCATTTTAATACTACACTACTATCGTATACACAACTTAGGAATGAGTTTGAGTATTAGTATGTTACTTCAGTAAATTAAACAGAATAACTTTTCATTCATAGTAGTGCTATTCTAATCTATTCTTGCCCTATTTTCCACTCTCAAGCTGTTAAAGCACAAGAGAGGTTAATTTCAGAACAAGATCAAAGGATTAATACTAATGCTGATACTAGCAGAACAGTGTGATTTGCTTGCTCTGATTTTTATTTTCTACAAAATTTTCTATGTGTTCTTAAAAAGCTAAATGCAAAAGAAAACAGAGAGACAAATGCTGAAGATCAAATCTTATCAAATCTTATCAAAATCATATACTGATTAGTTTCATAATTTTTTAAAGCTTATAAGGGGTAGGTAACAGAGGGGCCAGCCAAAATTCAGGAGCCCCTCCACCCCATTCCTGTAGAATTGCCACTGACAAAAGGTAGAGGCACAAACAGCTCCATTCCCTCAACTAGTTCTAATGGTGATGCCCTGGCAAGCTAAACAGAGAAAATCAGAGAGCAGCAGATGAAATATGAGCCTAGCTTCAAAAAATTTGAGAAGCTCAAAAAACTTACAAAAACTCTGAAGGACAAAGAAAAAAACCAATATCATCTACCCTACAACTAGCCCTGCCTCCTTAGTCCTATCATCCCCATCCTCCAATGACAAAATCATTAAAAATTCCTTTTTTTTTTTCCCTTCCAAAATGACCATCCTCAAAAAGGCACCCATTCCCAAATTTCCATCCAAAAAATCCATTCCAATTATAACTCCTAATCCATCCCCTGCAAAGACCCCCATCAATTCACCAGAGAAAAAAGCTGAACATCAATAAAGACAGCAAAGCCCATCAGATTCACACAAACTCTCATCAGAAAAAAAAATCAAATCTAAATCCATTTTCAACACTGGGAAAGTTGTGTGTCAAGTGACCAAAGAACAGGCTGATAAAGCTTTAATGCAATCCAGAAAAATGAAAGACCTTAAATTCCTCCTAAACATCAAACAGGTGAGTAATATAGATGTAAAAAATCAAAAGCAAACTTTCCCAAGACAAAGAGGATTTTGGCAGAGGTGAGATAAGGCCAGGGCGCTCAAAAATATGGGCAATGATAGAAGAAGCAAATGCCCCTTTTGATATTTATTCCACCTCTGGCTTTCTTCATCTAAATCAATATTGTTCTGGGATTCTCCCTCTTTTCATTCACAACTCCCTGTATAGAGCTTTCTTCTGGGATATTGGTAGCCTGTCTCCTGAGGGTACCATCAAGAGTGAGATGAGCCAAGACTCAAGGGGACATACTGTCAGTGCCTTTACCCCAGCCATGTTCAATTCAGATGACCAACCCTAATTCAACTGATCATGGCATTCTGGTTAGCTTGTATAAAGGGCCTGAGATTGAAGTTTCAGGGTGCAAGGTTCACTTGCAATCTTCAGTGTTTTGAAGTGAGTATATGTTGTGTACAGGAGACCCAGTTTTCAACTCAAAACTGTTAATAAATTCTGTCTTGGGGGTTTGTTCTCAATTCAGCATGTTTTAATGGACACTTGAGAAGTGTTTCCTGACTGGTGAGCAAGTCTTTAGATGCAGTATATGCTCTTGCCATAAAGGAAAAGTCTTGTTTAGTTGGGGTTTATGTTTCACTGACCATGCAGAGTGACCTGATTTGTTTCAGCAGATCAATCCATTTTTGATGACATCTCGTCAGCTAGTTTTAGTGGGGGATTAGAATGCTGTCCTTGATCTCGACATAGATCGTATAGGGGAAAGATTGGGTACTAACAACCTGGATGCGAAGCCATTTTGGAACTTTATCAACAAGTTTGATCATATCGAAAAATAACAAAATGAGCACCCTTGGGAGGTAGTGTGAACTCAGAATAATAGGGGAAGTTGGACTTTGGTGTTGTGTTCTAGCTACCTTGAGTAAGTTCTAGTCAATGTAGGACTCTTAGATTGTCCAAATTTTCATTCAATAGTTTAGACAGATGATAGGCTTTGTGTAAATTTAGATAAGCTTAAGGTTAGGATGGCTGGCTACTGAAATTTCAATGCATTACTATTTGGTTAGCAAGATTAGCAGGAACAGTTACTACTAATGCTACAGAGGGAAGTGGCTGGAAATGTGGTTGGAAATAAGTGGTGGGATAATTTAAAAATTTAAAATCCACCATTAGGTCATTTGCTGCTGGCTATAGCCAGTGATTCAATCTAGTTAGATTAGCAGTGCAAATGGCATGAAGCAAAATTTGATTGAGTAATCAAATCCCATGATAGTGGGGAAGTAGCCTTAGCTAAGGCAGAGTTGGCCTTTTTTTAATCAAGAAGGATTAAGCTCTGGTAGTTAGGGCTAGGTTAAAAAAATGTTTTATTAGGTGATGAATATGGCTGCTGGATTGTGCACAGAGTAAGTTAGAAATGCATCCAAAAGACATATTGTGTACATCTCATTGCCAGATAAGTGAACTGTGACAACAAACACTGGCATATGTGAGGCTTTTTGTGACTACTTTCAGGATCTGTTTATCATGGAGACTGGTCCGAGCACTGCTCAGTTCAACAACTATTTGGCCGACTTTCCCTACCTCGAGACAGCTGAAAGTGTTGTGTGCAAGCCAAGATTGACAAAGTTGGCAAAGAGGTCAGAGGGCCTAGATCAACTGCAATAAGTCTGTTGGCTTGCAGTGGAAAAGAGTCTCTCTTCCCAGGCCTTTCCTCTGAACAGACAGGCCAGTCATAATACTTAGCATCTGGTTTGGTCCTGATCCCCTCTTGGAAAGGAATTGGTCAGAGGTTTGGGGGAAGGCTGAGGTCACAGTTTATCTGTGGTCTCGGAGCAATCTTTATATGCCACGCACATCTACCCATTTTCTCCTTTACCAATTCTTCTTGTTAGGAAGCAAGGCACCCAAGGTAGTTTGAGAGATCTGTTACTTCCACCCTTCTGAAGGTGATCTGGGTATGCCTAGCATTGAGATTCGTCAATTTACACTTCACATCTTGTTGCTAGATTGAATGTATTCCCAATTGGATAGTGAGAGCAAATTCTGTAAGGAAGGTGCCTGTAAGAACTTACCATCCCCGAGAAGTGCCTGTAAGAACTTACCATCCCCGAGAAGGAGAAGCCTACCTCCATTTACCCCAAGGCAAGTGCTTCTTCTGTTGTGAATGTCAGATTGCTTTCAAACACCTCTTATGGGCAACAGATGACCTCTCTGATGTCCAGGCATTGTTCTGTAAGGCATTATATCATGTGTTAGAGAGTCTGTTCAAGATGATTTGATAGGTGAGCTCGGTTTTACAAAGTAGAAGGCTCACTCCATATGTCCTTCGGCACCCAGATTGAAATGCCTCACTAGTGATGGGGCATTACTCTGGGTCATCAAAAGACTTTGTCCAATATGCTTGGAAAAATGTCTATACTGTGTTCACTGCTGCACTAAGTCAGTCTTCCACTGCAGGCTTGCAATCCCATTGTACAAGTTTATTGAAGACATCATGATTCGCAGGCTATACAGAAAGTTCTTTGTTCTCAAGGCCAGTTCTGTTTGTAGCAATGTGGTACTGTCATTGACTAAGGCTGAACATTATGTGTTCCTATGCTTGCTAGACATTATAAGAGTCATAATGTAGACGATGCAACAGAAAGAATTTTATGGGAACAAGTAATTTATCTCTTCCCAGCTGATATTATACTTTAAGTATCAGCTTAAAGTCAAGATTAGGACAGAAAGGTGATGACTCCCTCCATCAGAATTTGGTAAAAGGTGGGTGAGTCTCTGTTGACTAAAAGGAGCATCAGGATATTGGGAACTCTGTGTTGAAAAGAGGAAACCCTGGACAAAATAGGATAGTTTTGGTTTGTTTTATCCTTAATTTCTTCCATCAACTAAACTTAGCTGCTCATTGACCTCTTTCATTTTTGTCCCTACTTTCTTTAATTTAATTCCCTCTCCCTTGTCCCAGTTAGGTGACAGAATTGTCAGTTCTCTGGTAGATGCAGGATGCTTTTCATTTTTAGACTGCCTATTTTGTATTTATGTTTGGATAAGTGTGTGTTTGAGTAAGTGATTGGTCAAGTGATTGTTATTAATTACCTTATCTCACATTAATTTTGTCTAGCTAACTGATTTTTCTACAACATTTAAGAATTATGGGTTTTTATTACAAACACTAATTACTAATCATTAATTATTTTTTAATGTTGTCATTTTATTCCTCCAACACAAAAAAATTGTACAAATTGGAACTAGTTAGGACTATATAGAGACTTTGAGGTATTATGGCAGCTGTAGTAAGAATGGTAAGAAAGAATGTGTTGTTTTGCTGTAAGGAATACTGAAGTATGTTTGGGTCAGTAATTGTGGCTAGCTGTTTAAGTTAAGACAGATTGAAACCAGTCTTCCCATATCCCTCCTTTTGGCTTTGTGTCACATTTTTGTATTAAAACAAAATAAATACTACTTTTCTCTATGTTACCAACAGTTTATGAATTTAAGTGCAGTACTAAGTTGGCAGCAAGGTCTCATCATTTTATAGCTGAAATGACTAGATGTAACTTTAAGTTCTATGCTAACATGCTTCTTCTATCATACTTCTTGCTTGTGGAACTCTATATAAATGTAACACGAATCATTATCTTCTGTTTTCTTAATTCATATACTTGTTCTTTTATTGTCCTCTCCAATTAATAGTAGTTTTTCTCATATTCTCTAACACTCAATAACCCTTTGTGTTCTAGTGGCTTTGTCTTGCTTGGGGTGAAATTATTAAAAACAAAAAAATTCCAGAATGTTTATAAACTAATGCACTGTAATATGTAATAAACAAGTTCAAAATCATATGCAAAAATTACTTCTGTACATAGAGTAAAAGTAAATATTGATATATTTATAATTTGACTTTATTTGCTTCATTTTCAAGAAAAAGGAAAAACATCACAATCAAAATTTTTGTCCAGCTGGTTAGATTTGTTTTATTAGATCTTATAGCTTATGATAAATTTGAGGGTCTGTTGTGGTAAGTGCCAGTTACCCTCCTTACTATTATGAATAGACTGATCCATTCATGATAAGTAGTCCTGGGTAATTGTCTAAAGAAGGATGGAAGATAATACTATTGCAGTGACTTGTGTAGTTGAGTATTGCATACTATCATGACTGACTCTGTCAAGTTAAGCGTTGTGTCCTGCCAGACCCCACATCACAACAGTTGGAAACAAGGATGATTCACTATTTATTATAATAGTGGTGAACTAAGATTCATTTTTTTCACACTTGTGAAAGCAGTATATAAAAAAAAAACTTATACCAGAAACAACAAAACTTTAAAACGTCTGAAATGGAAGCAAATTTTTAAGTAAAACAATTAAAAATGGAAGCCTTTAAGTCAGCCATGTTGGAATTAATAAGACAACAGTAACAATGACGACAAAAACAATAAAAAAAGCAACAACAATTCCAGGAAACATTGTTGTGATAACAAGAACAACAGTAAAAAAAATACTAGAACTTCTTATGAAGCATAACTATCAAAAATGTTATAATGGAATATCCCAGCACCATCTATAAACACTATTGTGGACTAAGTCTATCATGAATAAATGAGCAAGAGCATTTTCACTAGTGAGTCTTGCTTATAGATTGAGTCACACGATCATTTTTGATCAAGCTCTCTCTTGTTAAGCTTCCTCTTGTTAAACTCTCTGCTTCTGAGCAGAGAGGGACACAAGCAAGGCATTGCCGAAAGGTAGAGTCTCATTTGGGTTAAAAAAACAAGAGCCTGATCCAGCCTTTGAGCTTAAGAGCTCAAAATCCCCACACTAATTGACCTTGCATTGCATTCACCTTGGTGGGAAGGTGGTAAATACCATCTTGCTTATAGATTAAAACCTGGTAGTACTATTCTTGTCTGTAATAATTCTTGTGCTGAATAAATCTTTTATTCTATTACACCTGGCTTAGTAATCTTTCCACTAGGATTTACATTTTGTTAAATTGTGCCCTTGTCCAGGTTACAACATTTTGGTGACAAAGGAAAAAGTTAAAACAAGATTTTAACATCGAGAAATTTGTGAAAAACAACATCAATAACATTGACTCTGACTTTGCATTTTAATCTTTATGGACTCTAACTTGCAAAAAAAAATGGGAACAGTTATTGTCTAAAGGAATACTAATAAAGTTGACATTGCTTAACAACATGCCATTTTCTTTTAGTGTGTGAATATTTTTCTCAAAAAATATTTTTTACAAGAAAATAGAACAATTGACAAATTTAAGAAAGGTTTTCAAGCCAGCTTACAGTTGTAATAACAACAAATTTAATTGATACAGGAACAAATGTTACAACAACAAGAAAAACAGCATAAACAAATATTACAACAACAAAAAGGAACTGAAAATTCACAAAAACTTTTTCAGGAGGAACCTTTACATCTTTGAATGCAACAAGCTAAGAATACAAGATTGTTATGTGAAACTATAATGACTAGATCTACAGAGGAACTGAATCCTAGGTTTTTCTCTCCTGAAGGGATATCAAATTCATTATTGGAGTTTAGATATGATCCAGAAAATGGTATAACCTTTCCTACATATTATCGTAGATATGAAACCATTTTTACAAAGCAATGTCAAGGATGATTCGACAAGGGGAAAAACACCCTACTACTACAAAAACTAGGAACCGAAGAGAATAGCAAGTATACAAATCCAATTCTACCAAAAAAATCAGAGGAAATGTCTTTTAAAGAGACAATAAGAATTTTGTTAAATATTTTTGACAAAAGAAATAGTTTGTTCAGTACATGGTACAAATGCCTGAATATTGTGAAGGATGAACAGGATGAATTCACTACATATGCTGGACTTGAAAATCACAATGTGAATTGTTTAAAGTGAGCAAGTTATCAATTAATATGTTCAAATGTCTGATATTTATACAGGGATTGACAGCCCTGAAAGATAAAGACATTAGATCCCTTGTGATTGAGCAGGACCCAGATATAACACTTTAAAAAGTAACTGAAGAGTGCCAAAGGTTAATTAATATCAAGAAGGACAATTTTAGAATCCAAGAAGTGTAATTCTCATGTACAAGAATTAAAAAAAATATTGTCGGAAAATAAAATGAAAATGTCCCCATGTGATGCTTGTGGGAGTTACCATTTCCAAAAGAACTGTTTTTTCAGAGATAAGATGTTTTTTGCACAGTTACCGTGGGCGCAAAAGATCGCATTGTAGATTTAAACAAAAAAAAGAAGATAAAAATTAAAATGGAAGTGAATGTCATAATCTGAAAAAGGATAACAAAAAAAGGAAATACATAAATGTAAAGATAAGAGGTCATACAGTAAAACTATTACTTGATACTGGGAGCAATATTTCAATTATAAACTGACAAGCTCAAAAAAACTTGCCAGGGGTGTGTCTGATAAATTTTGCCTTTGAAACTAAATTTCAAAGCAACTTAATTTGTCTTTGAAACTAAATTTCAAAGGTAAATTGTGTTGTAATATTTCATTGATCGAAAGGACTTACAAATCAAAAGTCTATGTACTTTTAGGTGCAACAAACTTGTTTGACACTGATTTGATAATTCTGTTCAACTTATGGGAATTACCAATTAACTCTTTTTGTAATAAGGTGGATATTGTCATAAAAAAAACAAAAGAAACAGAAAAATTCATTTAAAGCCTTGGTAGAAAGGTGGCAAATACCATCTTGCTTATGGATCAGAATGTGGTAGTACTATTCTCGTCCGTAATAATTCTCCTGCTGAATAAATCTATTATTCTATTACACCAGGCTTGGTAATCTTTCCACTCAGATTTACAGTTTGTTAAACTGTACTCTTGTCCAGGATACAACAAAAAACATGTCTCTTTTTTTTTCACAGAATTCAACAGTAAATGCAATTGGCAAATTTAAATATAACCCTTATATAGAGGTTACCTTTACCACATACTACAGACACTTTAAGGAAATCTTTAAAATATGTTGTATGAATTGGCTGAATAAGAAAAAAAGTGCATCTGTTACGAAGAAAGTTAGTGTCCACAGAACACAAATATTATGTGAATCCTGCTGAAAAAATCAAGTAAAATGTTGTTTGAAGAAACTATTACATTCAAAAGTTAAATTTCCAGTGAATGAAGTTCAGTATATGTTGACAATACCTAAATCTAGTTTTGCAAATAGGGAATGTTAAAAGTCCAAATTAAGCAAACTAACACCCGATATGTTTAAGTGCTTGATCTTTGTACAAAGGTTAACAACAATAGGAATGCAGAAATCTGTTCTAGAATTTTGACTAAGCTTAAACAGGACTTAAAAATGACCTTGAAAGCTGTAGCTGAAGTGTATAAAAAAAATAGAGAACTTATGACACAATGCAGCTAGAACTGAGGAAAGAGATCTATCTCTCACAAATTCAGTTTGTCCTAAAGTATATGGGGAAAGAAAATATTTTACAAAACCAAATCTATGTTATGGATGTGATGAAATTGGGCCCAATTGGATTATAAGTTTGCAAATTAGTTATTTAAGTGAAGTTACTGTTGCAAATTTTCAAAACAATAGAAAACTCTGAATTTCGTGTGTTGATCAAGCATTGCTTTCTGATGGGAAAAATACTATTCAGACTCTGTTCCACCGGAAACAATAGTTAAGAGGTGGTATGCTAAATTTAAATGCAGTCACACAGACACAAATGTTGCTGAATGCTCAGATCACCCAAAATCAGTAGTTGTCTCGAAAAACACCAAAAAAATCAACAAATTTGTTTTGGCCAATTGTAAATTGAAGTTGTGTGAGCTAGCAGAGGAGTTGAACATACCAGAAGGCAGTGTATTCACCATTTTGCATGAACATTTGTCAATGAGAAAGTCTGTGTTCAAAGTGGGTGCCACATTCACAGTCAATCAAAAACAACAACGCATCAACAATTCAGGGCATTGTTTGCAATTGTTTCAACGCAACAAGAAGTTTTTGCATAAATATGTGACAGCAGATGAAACATGAATCCACCACTTTCCTCTAGAGTCAGGTGAAAACTGTCCAAAACAACCAAAGACACAAACATCAGCAGGCCAGGTTTTGACCTCTGTATTTTGGGATGGGCAAGGTATTTTGTTCATTAATTACCTTGAGAAAAGAAGAACCATCAATAGTAAATATTATATAGCATTACTGGTGTGTTTGAAGGAAGAAATCTGCAAAAAACAGCCACAAATGTAGAAAAAAATTACCTTTCACCAAAACAACGCACCATGTCACAAGTCGATTGCAACGATGACAAAACCACATGAATTGCACTTTGAATTGCTTCTGCATCCACCCTATTCTCCAGATCTTGACCCAAGCAACTACTGGCTGTATGCAGACCTCAAAAGAATGCTCCAGGGAAAGAGATTTAGCTCCAGTGAAGAAGTAACATCAGAAACTGAGATGCATTCTGAGGCCAAAGACAAATCATTTTACAAAAAAGGCATCAAATTGTTAGAAAAGCATTGGAATCACTGTATCACCCTAGAAGGAAATTATGTTGATTAATAAAGTTGAATTTTGCATAAAGTAGTTGTTTTATTAGTTAGGCCCGGAATTTATTGAGTAATGTGTTAAAGTTAAAAAATAATAAAAATTCAAAATTCATGAGTATGGTAAGCATAGCATTAACAATAGACAATACAAACAAGGGTAAAAAAAAAAAGTTTATAACAATAAAAAGAAATTTTCAACTAAACACTGGGTTAGATTTGGTTATTATAAACAATGAAACATTGGAAAGAATCATAGACCAATATTAACATTACCAAAAAATACTGCTCAAGATATTACTGAGCAGAAATTAAAATTTAAAGTGAGTTCAAATCAAATGTAACATTTTATGGGAAAATAGTGAAGGCTAAAGCTATCATGCTGGAAAGAACTCATAAATTGTTTGGAACAGATTGGGTGCAACTGTTCAATGTATGGAATTTTCCCACGTGGAAATGTGGTACCAATTTTTAGACCAAAGAGAAACGTGTCTTTTTTAACTTTGAATATGATAAATAAGTAATTAGATTGCTTGGAAAATATGAAAGTGATCTCTAAAATGGATTTCCATGATTGGGCTTCCCCAACTGTCTATGTGAAAAAGAAAAATCACAAAATGTGCTGATTTCTCCAAAGAGCTGCATGATTTCCTACAAGCTTGCTCCCTGTCAAGCTCAAAAGAAATTTTTGCAAAATTAAATGGTGGAAAGTACTTCTCAAAGATGAATTTTAAAGACACATATTTGCAAATCCAGGTTAACAAAGAATGTTCAAAACTATTAAAAATCAATACCCACATAGGATTATACAAGTTTAACAGATTATCTTTCAGAATAACGGTAGCACCTGGAATTTTTAAGCAAGTAATGTGTACAATGTTGAGTGATCTAAACTTCACAATCGCCTACTTAGATGACATTTTAATAAAAAGTGAAAATTGAGAGCCTCATATTCAACACATGAATCAGGTATTCAGAAAAATAAATAAATGGAGGTTTAAATTGAATGATGAGAAATGCTAATTTTTCATGACAAAAACTGAATATTTGGGCCAAATCATCAACAAAAACAGTAGGAAACCAGAAAAGGATGTTGAAAGAATTTCATACAGTTCATTCAGATATCACAAGAATAAAAACCTTCATGAACGGCTATGGTTACTGGCCTAATATGGACAAAGACATAAAGAGATTGATAAAATCATGCAAAGGTTGTGCCCTGGCAGCAAAATCCCTACCAGTTAAATTCCACCCTTAGCCAAAGACATGCACAGTAGTCAAAATTTACACATTGAATTTGTGGGACTGATTAAAGGCATCTACTACCTAATCATTTTCAACACTTTTTCTAAATGGCCAGAAATTTGAAAATGCATTTGTCCAACTTCTACAATTACAATAAACTTTTTGCATTATTTGCTAGATATGGTATCCTGGATACCATTGTTATGGACAATGGAACCCAATTCTCTGCTAAAAAGTTTGAAAGTTTTTGTAAAACCAATGCAATACAACATACCAAAACTCCCTCCAATACCATCCAAGTCTGAATGGGCAAGCAGAATGCCTTGTCAATACATTTAAAAGAGTATTAAAAAAAACAATGGAGATGAAACTTAGGATATTTTATTACAGCAATTTTTAGATGTATATCGAGTGACACCTCATCCTAACTCTGTATCAAGTCTGTCCCCAGCAGAACTAATGTTTGCAATGAAAATTTGATCAATGTTTGACAAACTTTTACCGAATAAAAAAGATTGAGAACATGAAAAAAATCCAAAACTAAGAAAAAAAACGATAAAAAAGCGTTCTTTCAAACTTACAAAAATGGAAAGGAATGCTGGGAAGATAGAGTATTCAAGAGACATATTGGAAAGTTATTGCACATTATCGGAGGATTTACAAAAATCAAATAAGAAAAAATGACTCAGATGAATAAAGCATCTGAAAGATGGAGCCGATAATAGTTCTGTATGACATTTTCGATGTACCAATGCCCCAGATAGCTCCGGAAACTACATACTCCAAGAAAAAAAAAAAAGAGACAGCCTACAAAAGTGTTGGATCTTAACCCAAACAGAAAAGAGTTTAACTTTCATAGGAAGTAAGTCTCAAAAAGGGGAAATGTAATTAGAACCAGTTACCCTCCTTACTATCATGAATAGATCAGTTCATTCATGATAAGTAGTCCCAGGTAATTGTCTAGAAAGGGATGAAAGATAATACTGTTGAGGTGACTTGTCTAGCTGAGTATTGTATACCAAAACAGGTGCCTTTTCGCTTCAGCTCATAATAAGTGTAAAAAGATACTTAACGAAGATAAGATCTTGTTTGCTGCAAGAATAAAACAACGCATAGCATCCACTAAGTTTGGCGCCAAAGACTAGTGGTGACTCTGTAAAAGAGTACTTAACAAGAGCAAGTCCACAATACCCCCACTAATCAATAATTTTGAGGTCCTCACCTCCTCAGCGGACAAGGCTGAATGCTTTGCACGGAGATTCTCGAACAATTCGAGTCTGGACTCATCTGGGGATTTTACACCCGACTTCTCACCTAGAACTGAGGCTCAACTGAATGACGTCCACATTACAACCTCGCTTGTCTCTAAGATAATCTCAAAATTTGACCCTCACAAAGCGAGCAGAGGGGACGTAATCCCAATCATAGTCTTAAAGAAATGTGCCCCTGAACTCTCCTCTGTCCTTTCTAAGCTCTACAACTTCTGCCTCTCTGCTTCCTGCTTTCCTGCCTGATGGAAATCTTCTTCTGTAGTTCCTATATTCAAAAACACTGGAGAACCCTCGGACCCCGCAAATTACCGCCCTATCTGATCTTTGCCAAAGTGTTCGAGGCCATTATCAATGCTGAGGTGGTTCAGCATCTCACAGCACACAGGCTCCTCTCGGACAAGCAGTATGGTTTCTGCTTCACCAGGTCTACTGCTGATATGTTAACGACCATCACTGAGTATATATACCAGGCACTCGACAGGAATGGCAAAGCCCGAACTGTTGCCTTGGATATCTCTAAAGTGTTCAACAGAGTTTGGCATGCTGGCCTTCTATGCAAACTGCGGAACTATGGTATAGCTGGACATTTGTTTGAACTAATCCAGTCATTCCTATCTAACCGCACATTGAAAGTAGTATTAAACGGACATGCCTTCCAGAACTACGATACGAACGCGGGTGTCCCTCAAGGCTCTATCCTAGGTCCTACACTCTTTCTGATCTACATTAATATTCTCCCTGATAGCATAAGATCCCAAGTAGGTATGTACGCCGATGACACCACAGTTTACTCTCGCCTCGATCAAAAATCTGGTGTGGGCGACAAAGCTAACCTTGCAGCCGAGCTTGGAAAGGACCTCCAATCCATAGTGGACTGGTGTAAGAAATGGCTCGTAAATTTTAATGCTTCTAAAACGAAGCTACTATCAATTAACCATCATAGACAATCGTACCTACCTCCCATTAGTATGGACCAGGCTTGCCTCCCAGAGAGTAAAACACTACACCTCCTTGGTCTCACACTTTCAGCGGACCACAAGTGGAATGACTATATCGAATCCATTGCTAAATCCGCTGCTATGAAAGTCGATTCTCTGTGCAGGGCCTGGAGGTTTTTTCCGTTTTAATCTATCCTGAAATCCGCCTGTGCATTAAATACTGTTGCCATATCTGGTCAGGTGTCCCTGCTATTCTCCTTGGGCTTCTCGACAAGGTACAGCGGAGGGTCTGTAATGTGATCGATAACGACTTGGCAGATCGCCTGCAGTCTCTCTCTCTCACTGGCACGACATGGCTTCCCTGTGTCTCTTCTATAAATATTTTTACGGCTTCTGCTCCAATGAACTTAGATCACTGGTGCCCCCTAGGTTCGAATTTGCACAAGATACTAGATTAGCAACTAGATCCCACCCTTTTACAGTGAAACCGATAAAATGCAACCGCAACTTCTACTCCAACAGTTTCTTTTCTTGCACTTCCCGACTGTGGAATTCCCTTCCACATGACTGCTTCCCCAATGGCTACAATCTCCAGGAGTTTAAATGTAAGGTCAATAGACACCTCCTAACACACTAACTCGCTTCCATTCTTTCAAACACTCTTCCCAACCCCCAGCCTCCGTATCCATACCCATCTATCACCCCCCCTTCTGACATTTCCTATATCTAACCGCTCTTTCTATTTACCTTCCCCTATGTAGCCCCAAGTGCAATAGTGGCAGTGGAATGCCTTGCTTGGGGTGAAATGATAAAAAAAAAATTATCATGACTGACTCCATTGAGTTAAACGTTGTGTTTTGTCAGACCTCACATCACAACAGAATCATTATAAAGTTGTAATTAAATGAGGAGTGGCTGTTTTTATATAATAATATAAACTAGGTATTATATACAGTAATATATTTAACAGTCTCTAAGAGATATGAATACATAAATTAATTTTTCCAATAAAGAAAAAAAAAATTTAAGTGATTTTACAAAGGTGGCGTTGAAAGGTTCATAGACTGGCTATGAAGAAATGATACTGGGGCTATTAAATCTTGCATGCATTAATTGCAACTCCTCTTATTAATAGAATGCATTGTTTGTTTGTTTTTTCAGGTAAACTGACTTCTGATTGTTCAAAAAATACATCAAAAGTAACTAGTTGCTACTTTCAAAATTTGTCATCCTGGTTTATCAAGTACCTGCAGAAAAAGGTTTTATCCCCTAAAGACATTCATGCTGACATGGTTGCTACATTAGGGGATGATACTCCAGCTTTATTAACAGTGTGCAGTTGAAGGAGAAGGAAGAATCTTGAAGCTGACTCAAGGTCTGAACATCTAGCAACTATTGATACCAAGAGAAACATTGATTGCGTTCACCACATGGTGATGGATGACAGGCGATTGACTATAAATCAAATAGCCAATTTTATTAGCATATCACATGAGAGAGTCGAGAATATTCTGCACAATGAACTTGGCTTGATGATGGTGTCTGCTTCTGACAACTGATCAAAAATTCACCAGACTGATCACATCATGGGAAAAACTTACATTATTTGAGGCAGATCCAGTTGGTTTCCTAACCTAGGACAAGTTTTGGGTTTATCACTGAACCAGAGACAAAGAGAATCTATATAGTGGAAATACCCATCCTCACTTGTTCCAAAGGCCAAGATTATTTTATTTGCAGGGAAAGTGATGGCCTCAGATTTTTGAGATGCAAAAGGCATAGTGTTTATTGATTATCTTCAAAAGGTCCATCAACAGAGAGTACGATGCCAACTTGCTGAGGCAGTAACAAAAGACTATCAAGACCAAACGCCCAGGAAAACTGACAAAAACGGTCTTATTTCATCAGAACAATACTCCAGCAAACAAGTCCTTGGTTTCAATGGCTGATGTGCATGACTGTGACTCTGAACTAATTGATCACCCTCCCTGTTATCCTGATTTGGCCCCATATGATTATCATCTGTTCCCCAACACTGAAAATCACTTGGAAGGGAAACAGTATCACAGTGATGATGATGTCATATCTGCTGTTAATAACATTTTTGACTAACAGGATGAACAGTTTTCTTTGAACAGTCTGATGTCAGTTTACCTGGAAATAAACAATGCAATTATTAATAAGATGATATAAAATTAATGCATGCATGATTTCAAAACTCTAGCAGCACTCCATCATAGCCAGCTTATAAATTTTTCAGTGCACCCTCATAATAGATATTTAGAAATAAATTTAAAACTGTTTATCAGGAACAATATGTTTACTTCATGTTTACTTAGTGGCTTTATTGACACAAATAGAGTGATATGATTAAAAAAAGAAATGTGGATACATTGATTATACTAACCTTGTTTTTAATGTATAAAGTCATCTAATGTATTGTGCAGAAAATAAATATGTAAAAATAAATACAGTGGTCTCCATGAAGACTGGTATACAAAAGATTTAAAAATAATATTTACTAAAAAAATAAATATTGGCCAAGCATACAAAGTAAATGCTTCTTTTATATTTCCTCACTTCATCTCTAGCCTCTTACTTCTAACATATATATATATATATATATATATATATATATATATATATATATATATATATATTTGTATCTTTCTCTCTCTCTCTATATATATATATATACTACGGAATTATATGGAAATTTACCAAAACTTCAAACATATATATATATATATATATATATATACACACACACAGGGTGTAATGGGTAAATTGTCACCATTTTATATGTTTATTTGGTGCATGTGCAGTGTTTATTTCTTATCTTGTTGACTGCACAGTACAGTACAGTCAGTTGGGCACCATCTGTGAGAAAAAGACCACCATGAAGCAATTCACTCTGCCAGAAATTTTGGAATGACATGCTGTACTACTTGACATTTGCAACAGAAGCTCCAATATGAACACTTCAGAGTACTTGTGTGTCAATCTGAGGACAGCGCAGAAGATTCAGAAAGAGTTAGATGAGTCTAATGGTGAATATGAAGATATGGAAAAATTCTCTTTGATCTTGTTCAGATAAGAAAAGAACTCCTGAATTTGTTGGTGAGGACCTCAGACTCAACAGAGAGGCCTACATCAAGTGCCTTCAGGGATTAGTGCTGCCCTGGGTCAAGAGGATGGCTGCTGGAAGACCCAATGTCTGGCAACATGATTCTGTACCATGCCACACAAACAGGGAAATCCAGTCATTTAAACAAGGAGACCTTTCAGAAGAGTTGCAGGAGATTCCAAAATCAGTATTTCAAGATGATATGGTTGTAAGTTGGCAGTTATATTGAATATACTTATGTTTTGTGTATGTATATAAGAACATGCATAGTAAATTATAATGTAAGCAGTTTCAAACTTAACATTAGTAAGTAAAAACAAAATACAGGTAATTCTAAGTCAAGGACTGATTTGACACTGTATTTATATTATGAACAGAACAACTCTTCTGAAATTATATAAAAGCTCAAATGTCTCGACAAAGATCTAATAAAGGATCATCAGCGAAAATTATTCCACTAAAAGTTCTGCCTGAACTTTTTAAGACTGGACTAGTCAATTTAAGCAGTGCTCTCATTTTTTACAGGCACCATGCTCATACTGACACAATTCAATAAGCATTTGTGAGTTCAATGTTTTTTCCAAAGAAAAAGGACCTCACAAGTTTTTCTCCATATTTATTCATCTAATACTATCCTGCATAAGCTACATTAATAATTTCTCTTCCATAACAAATGTATAAAATACCTGACGATATTCTTAATTTACAGTCCCCAAAATAGTACAATCTATATAACCTATTTCATTATTATAGAAGTTTAGGGGACAAATAAAATAAAGAAATTAATGTGCTTGTTGTTTTTTGGTTGGTTGTTTTTGTTTAGCAGCATATCAGCCTTCATGGGTTATTTAAGGCTGAAATCTAACTAAAAAATTAAAATAATTTTTGGAGATAAGCCTTACTAATTAACTAATTAGCTGGGAGGAGAATAGGATGATTCACACCTTTCTCAAGGGTACTTGCACGTTAATGAATACAATGAACTGAACAGGAATTTGAACTCAGCTTTTCGATTAATAATTCTAAGTCATTATTCATTATATAACCCACACACACACACATATATATATATATATGATGGACTCTCCCTTCATCTTTGATGTATGAGAGTGTAGTACCTCAGTTCTTAGACCCAAACAGTCAGACTACCTTTTGCAACGGTACTTGCACAAAAGTGAATGTAACAAATTCAACTGGAATTCAAACTCAGCTCTAATTTCTCACTTGAGACCACTATCCATCAGATTGCTTATATATATATATATATATATATATATATATATATATGTATATATGTGTATGTATGTGTGTGTATATACAATCATATTATTATTAAAATTATCTCTATGAAAATATCTCCAAATAATGTAATTACTGCCTCTGAGTTACCTTGATATAAATTTGTCAGATAACATACAGGCATATATAAGTTAAGTAAATGTAAAAAAAAGACAAGAAAAAAAACAAGATGATTTATTGGGTCATTTGCACAGATTTATTGAACTACATATGCCATTTTGTTTCACTACATTTCACCATCTTTGTGACAACTTCATGATTTCAATGTCCTAGTACTTGGCATATTTCTGGCTGATGAACTAGTCTAACTGTTTTTTACAGTTTTCCAGAGAATTGGAGTTCTTTCTATTATAAGAATTGTGTAGGCCTTGAAATAAGTGGTAATTCAAAAATTCATGATCAGATGAATATAGCTGGTGCAGTAGAACATCCCAGTCAATTTTTGCCAGGCCTGCAAAGAGACACATGGTCTTGGGTCATCCTGAAAAAAGACAGCACCCTTCCAATCAGCCAATTCCAAACAATTTTTATCAATTACTACCTTTTATTAAGTCAAACTGGGAACAGTACTTGTTTTAATTCAATGTCTGATCTGGTGTAAGAAGTTCATGCTACACAATGTCCTTCTAATCTCACAAGATACAGAGCATTCTTCAAATACAGACTATCCTGGAATGCTGCCACTCAAAGGTAAATATGGATTTTTACAGTAGTCTCCTTTGTCTGTATGAATGTAAGTGACTTGTACAAAAATACTGCTTCAACTGGTAATATCTTCTCTCTATTCACTATTGTTTTTATGCTAGAGTGAAATTTCTCTATGATAAGAGTTCCCACTGACATACAGGCTGCTCTGAAGTATTGCATGACGTATCTGTCTAGCAATTCTAAGGGCTTCTGAACAAAATGCCATATTCTTGTCCATGAGGACTTTTCTCACACACCCCTACTTCAAAAACAGCTCATTAAGCACCCCTGTGATTACAGCTCTCATTTTATTTTTGATTTCTTTCCAAATATCTATCTGCTAAATCCTGCAGTTTACCATAAACAAATACACTTCTCCCTAAACATCCAATTGGTTTTAACTGATTCATGTACATTAGGGGCAGGACTGATTGACACCTATTGCAAGTTCTAATCACTTTTTGGACAACCTCCCTAGTGAGCTTCAAATCTACTTTACACACCAAACACAGAGATCTATCCACTCCCATATGATGCATACAGTTCAATATATCAATTTCAGCATGTCTCAGACAGCATACTTCAGTTGTGCTCTCCTGTTGCCTCCATCATTCCAAGCCAGTTATTTTTTACATGCATCAATGTATCTGCTTTGTTTTGTTCCAACTGAACAAAAATTTACATTTAACTTCAAATTAAACACAGCAATGAATTTCCTTAGTATTACTAATTGCTTTTTTTACTATCATCTCTGTGGTATCTTTTGTCTGAACCCTCTTTCTATCAGTAACAAAAAAATTGATCCACCTGAGAACCATGACCAAATCTGTGCAAGCTTCTATCTCTTTAAATTTCCATCTAAATGCTACATTTACCCCTTAATTACAGTATCCAGTTTAACAACATTGATGTGGCAGAAATTGTTTTTCTTCAACTATACATTCTAATCTATAATATCTGTTTTTTGCACACACAGCCATGGCATTGCAACAAGCCACCCATTTCTCTGACTTAAGCACACATCTTCCCTAAACTAAGTTCTCTCTCCTTATCTCATCCACCATATTTTTCATTATGGCAGCCAACTTCATCTTCCCAGCCATCTTCCTCAGACTCTTTTGCATAGTTGCAAGCTAAGTCATCCAACAATGACCTACTTACATCTCACAGACTGAAAATAATTACTGCTGTCTCAGGTTGTTTCTTACACCAGGGATTTCATTTAACCTTTCAAATATTAATCTACCCACTTCATTCCTCTTGATTGAGAACCCTAATACTGTACTCTATCAATTTTGGAGTCTTCACTAGCAATCCAAATTTCCCTATGGGATTTACCACTTTCTCTCTAACCACAATTGTCTCATCTACTAAAATGTCGTCAATGTAGGAATTTGGTAGCATCTTCTGTTTTGTCACTTTCCCAGTATGGATTTTAGCATGCTCATCATAATTTTAGGTATTGTTTACAAGCTAAACTTCAGTTGGTTTAGATATCTTTCTCTTATATTCACTCACTTGATAGCTTCACAATTTTATTTGTTAACATACAACTGCAAGTAGGCACTCTTAAGGTCAACAAGAGTGCTGGCCCTTTATTTTCACTTTCTTATGGTCCCAGATCAGTAGTTTCATTGCAAATGTAAGCACTTCATATGGCTATTGACTTGAAGTCCAGCACTGGTCTGGCTTTGTTTTTGTCAACTGAACCACTGCTATCTGGCAGAATTCCTTCCTTTGCTTTCCCCTTCTGAGACACTAGATCTTCCAGTATCCCTCTTTCCAACTTTTTATTAAATTTAATCTTCTTTATCTATTGGGAAAAGTTTTTGTGGAAGTCAATTTTTCTCTTCAGTGTTGGTAGTCCTACTCCATTGGACATATCTTCCCATCACTTTTCACACTGAAATCTTCATTCCCAATCATCAAAGGACCTGGCTCACTACACTGAGTGAGCCAGGTCCTACATATGAGCGTCCTGTTGTCACTCTTCTTAACGTAGAGAGTCACTGCACCCCCTTCAAGAAACAGCAGAATGAAATTCACCACATTTTTTTTATAAATAAGGGATTAGCCTTGTCTTTTTCAGTCATAAAACCATGTCACCTTCAACAGTAAATGACTTGACTATATCTCTTTTAGAGTTTTTGTTTTCCTCCAATTTGTATTGTTTGGCTGAAATAATTTGCACTCACCCTCAATTATATCTTCTCTCACATTGTGCTCCACTTGACTTCTTCTTCCACTTTCATCTTTTAAGTTGACTATATGTGGTGCAGTGGATATCGAATCAGAATGAGAAATCGAAGAGCCGAGTTCGAATTCCAGTTGATGCACAAATACCCTTCAGAAAGATATTAATCCATTTCTTCCCTCCATCTATGGGTTAAATAGCAAGACAGATTTGGTTCAGTAACCTTAGTTGGCAACCAGTCTAACACAGCCGATAATAGCAAACTATTGCAAGAAAATCTTCTGCCCAATCAGTCCTGTCTCTTTTGAGACATGATTGCTCAAATGTGTATCATGTATGGCACTTAACTAATACATCCACAAGAATGACATTAAAAATGTCCAGTACCTGAATATATTTTATAATCACCTTTAATCACAATGCCTTCTGGATGTGGCAGCTACTCCTTCCCCCTACATCCTCTCAGTTTGAACCCTACCCATTCACTTCACCTCTTATTTCCTGAGAGATAAATATTTTTCTTCAATACCACCACCTTTCTAAGTTGCATCATTCCATTTTACTTACTTTGTACAAGTAAATTTGGATGTTCCTAAATTTTACATAGAACTTCCAGAACATATTGTTATATCATCATCATTATTATAATTATTAATGATGATGATGGCGAATCTAGGTACCATCACAGACGGGCTAAAATACGAAAATTAAAAACGCATTTTAAATGTCATCTTTAAAATTAAATTATTGTTATATTAAAAAGAAAAAGATAAGCTAAAAGGCTAAAAAAGTGATCTGTCAAAAAAAGAAAATATTTTTTTTTCTGCATTGAAATAAAGGTTTTGTTTTGTTTTTTTTACACCCGGTCACTTACCGGAACGCGATTATTGACGTAAAAATAAAAAAAAGCAACAAATTCTTTAAAATCAAATATTTCTCAAAGCAAATTAGTAAATTTAAGGGTAACTTGATTTTGCAAAAATAATACTTCTTGTTACAAACAGCGAAAATGACGGTAGTTGTCATCAAGGTTATACGTCAACAGCAGTTGTCTTCTATGGTCAGCCCCCACCCCTTAAAAAAATGCGCGTATAATTTAAATCCGTTCGAAAGACCTAAACTACTGCAAAATGGTATTATGCTTAAAAATAAATTATCTATCTTTTAAATGTATATAACTAATAGAATATAAATATTTTTCATTCTAGGCTTTATGAAACAGTAGTAAAAAAACGTATAATTTTAAATAAAAAGAAGAAAATTATAGTAAAAAAAAATCGCACTATATTCAAATTTCTTGATTTTCGCAAGAATTTCCAAGTTAATGTGCTTGTCACTGAAAAAAAAAAATGAATTATGTAATATTACGTTTTTCATTCTAAACTCTCATAACGATTTGGTTCCCTGCTATCATAAAACAAGATTTTTACCCAAATTTCGAGCGCATTAGAAAGGATTAAAAAAAAAAAACTAAAATAATCAAAAAATATTTTGATCTTTCCTCTTAAAATTTAATAATAACATAAACATTTTGATGGAAAAAGTTCGTTTTTATTAAGTTTATGGTCTTTTTTCTTCATACTGTTTTTTCAGCGATTCAGTGGAGATACCTAACTTCGTTCTGATCTTTATGCTCACTACTGTAGATGATTTACAATACATTCCTCAAGGAGTCCTGCATTTAACCAAGAAAACAAACTTTCGAAACAATTTAATTTATTGAAATTTCATGAAATTACAGGAAGATGAGGTGGTTTCTGATGTAAAAAAATATTTTACCAAGATTTTCTAAAAATAATAGTTTAAAAAATAATTTATTTGTGAATAAATCCTGAAAGTTTCATTAAAATCTGACAATTATTTGGTTTTTGCAAGAATTTCAAAATTAATATGGTTTTCACCAGAAAACATGAGTTTCAAAGTTTCGTAATATATTATCCATAAAAATTTGGTCAAAATTTGGTCACTTCGCTGACG
Source organism: Ascarosepion bandense (assembly GCA_037127315.1). NCBI lineage: Eukaryota > Metazoa > Mollusca > Cephalopoda > Sepiida > Sepiidae > Ascarosepion > Ascarosepion bandense. The sequence continues at coordinate 3,861,809 of JBBBDQ010000563.1, read as the reverse complement.
AAAAAAAATTTTTTTTACCAAAATTTTGAACGTGTTAGAAAGGATTAAAAATTTTTAAAAATAATTTAAAAAAAAAAACTTTGATCTTTCCTCTTAATAATAACATAAACTTTTGACGGAAAAAAAAAAATTTGGTTTTTAATTTGGAGCTTTTTTCTTCATGATGGTGTTTTTTTTTTTGTTTTTTTTTTCCAGCGAATTAATGGAGATACCTACATACTATTATAATAGATCATATCCAAATGAAAATAGCGCTCATAATTCATTAGTACTTGATGTGTAAACCTTTACTTTCAATAACAGCTTGACATCTTTTTTTTGCTACATGAGCGAATTAATGTCTTGCCTTTATTAACGGATATTTTCTCCCATTCTCCTTTCAAATTAGTCCATAGTTCTTCGACGTTTGTTGGATTCTTTTCCTTAGCTCTTTCATTTAGTAACTTCCAAACATTCTCAATAGGATTCATGTCTGGGCTTTGAGCAGGCCACTCCATAACAGTAACATCCTCTTCAGAAAGAAATGTCTTCAGACTTCGCTGTGTGACATGGCGTGTTATCTTGCATAAATAAATACAGCTGGTTGATTAATTGCAGTTCTCAAATTAGGTACAACATGTTTCTTCAATATCTCTTTGTATACAGTTGCGTTAATTTTACCGTATAGCCTAACAAGAGGTCCCGTACCAGCAACTGAAATCATGCCAAACACCATCACACCTCCTCCAAATTTAATGCTGCTTTTAGTACACTGAGGCAAATATCGTTCCTTAGGACTGCGTCGAACAAACCTTCTCCCGTCACAACTGAACAGGTTAAACTTTGACACATCACTGAAATGAACACAATCCCACTGTTTTTCTGTCCATATGACGTTTTCAGTTGCAAATTTCAATCGGCTCATTTGATTCTTTTTAGAAATGTAAGGCTTCGTAGAGGCTACTCGACTGTTCATATTTATTTTATTAAGTTTTCAGAAAATAGTGTGCCATGATATTTCAATGCCAATGTTAGCATTAGCTATTTTAGAGACAGCAGTTACTGTTGCAAATCGATCCTTTTTTGATACTTTAACTTTACCAATCTATCTATCTTCCCTTGCAGTAGTTTTCCTAGGCCTGCCAAGTGGTTTCTTGGCTTCACATGACCCAGTTTCCTCAAGTTTTCTTACTATGAATAACACTTTTAGATTTCCCCACACTGTTTGAAATATTCCCAGTCGAGAGTTTATCTTCATTACGTAACTTGACTATCAGTTTTCTAAATTCAAATGACGTCAGAGATTTTTTTCGCCATGTTTACAATGCAAGAGCCAGTAAAGATCCGGTGTAATTTAGTAAAATACCCAATTTTTACCCTAAAAGTTTTCAAGAATGCAAAATAATAATGAAATTTTATGGATTTATTTAATCGTTCTGATGTTTTTGATCATTTTTTTTTCGAATGTTATATAATTATTCTTATAACTTTATCAAAAAAAGTTTATTGAGTTTTATATTTTGGAATTATATAATTTACCTTAAAATCCTTTTTCCTTGATAAGATGTTCTTTAAAGCTTTAAAATAAAAAGTTATTTCATATTTTTCTTAACATCGTTCTGATCTTTATGCTCGCTACTGTATTTATTTTCTTTTAGACATTTAGCCGTTTTTCCGAAAATCTGCTCGAAATAGTAAAATAAAAAAATGCAGTAAAACTATGACATTATTTAATTAAATAAGCTTTTTACTGCTTTTAAACATACATATACAGGACCTTATAGTCTGAAGAAAAAAAATAATGAATTTTTACAAGATTTGTTTTCAGATTTTTTTTAATTATAATAATTTATAATGTTTCAAAAATATTTTTTAAATTCTTCAAAGTCGGTTAAGTTATTGAGTTATTAATTGAAGATTATTTATAATTCTTTTTGTGTGTAGGAAAGTTTGGTTTTTTTTTTAAGTACGGTATTTCATGTTACATTGAAAGGTCACGTTTCAGTGCTTCTACTCCTTAAAGGAAAAAAAATTGAACAATTATGTCAATTAACCATACTTAGCTTATCAACACATCTGGCTATCATCAATCACTTCACGCGCCAGAATGATTTGACCTCTGTGTATGTGTTATTTTGCAAGATTTTTAAAACCGAGAATCAAATTTTGTTTACAAACCTGTCAACCTGTGAAAATGGATGAAAAAATGATAACTTTTGAAAACTCTATTTCTGTTTGAAATACACCCGAGTATTTTGCTTAATGAGAATAGTAATTTTAATAATTTTAATAGTTAATGCATTTTTATTTTTTAATGACTGCCTTTTTTTATTAGTTTTTTTTTTTTTTTTTGAAAATGATTTATTTCATTTGGTTTAAAATGTTCCTTTTCTCTCACAGACAAATGAGTAAAAAGTTACAAAGTAGAAAAAAAAATGTTTTCCTCTTTGTCATTCATTTAATTGTTCTGGTATAATAAAACGTAAATTATCTCATTTAAAGTACTTAATTTCTTTTTAAAATGAGTTCGTTGGTGTTCGAATAAATATTTTCATTATTGGTTCTTAACTAAGCAAAGAAGAAAAGGTTAAGCTTTGGAGAATGGCGATCGACCCTGCTGTAATCTTTTTTTTTACTAACTTTCAATAACCTTCCGTAATCCTCAATATCTCATAATGTTTTGTCTTACATATATTTCTATTGAAACCAGTACCATTACCTTTACCGTAAGATTTAAATTTAATTATCACAAATATTTTAAGTTATTAACGCTAACAGTAAGAAGAGTGTGTTACCACCTCTAACAAACATTTAAAATTTATTGATAACTGTCAAAAAGTGCAATCAACACTATTTTTTCAAAGGTTCTAAATTTATTTAAGGTCAAACTTTGATTTTCACTCCTGATGTCTAATAATAATAATAATAATTTTATTATTATATAATTTGTATATGGGTTTTTTTTTTAAACATGTTTATTGTTTTGTTTATGGCGTGATCATGAAAAATCTGACTCTGAATTCCAAGCAAGCAGACGACATTCATGTTTAATAATAAGAACCGTTTCCTTAAAGATACAACTAATTTTTGATTAACAATCGTAAATAAATGAATGTTTGATACAAGAAATACAAAAAATGTTCACTGCATTTTTACAATGAACAAAAACATCCATAATTTTAAATTATAATTAAAAACAATATCATAGACATGATGAAAGAACATTTTTCATCTGACTTCTTCGATAAACAAAAAAAAACATTAAACAAGTATTCGTTACAATGTCAAAATCAAGTCATTTCATCTGACATATTTTCAAAATTAGTAAGATTACTAAAAGCTTGCCTTTAAAGAAAAACAATTTCTTTTTTCTTAATGAAAAAAATATTAAATCAAATTCGGTTCGTTTTTTAATCATTTTCAGCCCAAGCAAGGTAAAAAGTCACTAAGACGCAAGGATTTACTGAGTGTTATGAGGAGAAAAAACACTAAAGACAAAAAAACAGGAATTTCAATTAAGAAAACAGAAATTTAGAGTTGATATAATTTCTAGAGTGCCAACTTAAATTTTCAAATCCATAAAACTTAAAAATAAAATGAACATTTTTAAATAGAAAAAAAAACTGTTTTCTTGTTTTTGGTAGTTTGAGAAAAACTGACCACCAGACACTTGTGCTTGTTATTCTTTTTGTCATTTTCATGGCCTGGAAGACTTATAATTTGACAATTTGAATCTTACTAACTTGCACAAAGAATGATACAACCATAGACCTTCTAGTTTTGGGGTATTCAGTTTTTTTTTTACTACTGAACCAAAACAGAAATTAAAAATCGAGTTTCATAGGTTTTTATGGTAACTACACTCACCAAACCGGCTTCGGATTAATCTTTTAACCACTTACTTAACTGTTTGTGTACCTTTATACAAAATAAATAATCCATACTGCCAACTGCTCTCAACAAGTAGTGTGATAAAATAGTAACTCTTGTAAAAATAGGGGGCTCGGAGAATTTGACACTCACAGGGCATATTGAAGGCAATAGGAGCAGAGGGAAACAATAATTAGCCTATTTAACGAGCCTGTAGCAGAGCTACATAAAGATGGGTAGTTGTGAAGAGCCATAATCGGCCATTTTGCTAACGCGAGATGATACAAAAAATAAATATTATAATGCTGATAGCTCAGAGCAATGGCTTTTTTGATTTTGTGTCCTCAAATTAAACCTTCCACCTGCAACGAAGATATTGGTCCACTGAACTTAACCCATTCAGCATGAAAAACAGTGGCTGAAGTATTTCAGTAACCGGGAAGTTTTCTTACAATTCAGGGACTCGGGCAAAAATTCAAAAACAAATAAATTGGTATCTAATCATTAATCCCATAAAAATGGGACGTCAAAATGATGCCTTTTGTTGGAAATTTCTTTTGCATCGATAAAACAAAGCTGCAACAAAATTTAGTACTTGTTCGTCGGACAATGTTTTGCAACCGGTCATTTGCCGTTCGGCATTCAGCTACAAACATTTTCCCATTCCTTTCTTATTTATTTATTTATTGTTCTTTTTTGTTTTTTACATCAATCAGGAATCAGAATAAACTAAAAAAATAAATGTTCAATAACGTCTGTTTGTACACATGTTTATCTCTTCTACGAGAGAAAAAAAGCTCCATAAAAACTAAAAAAAAACTTAAAAGCATTTTTGCTGCTACACAGCTTACTACACATACACATAAATCAAATCATAATTCAGTTCGTCTGCAACGTGTAAATTGCAGATGGCATCAAATGTACATATAAAAATATTTTATCTTTATTCATTGTAATTCGATTTTTGTTTTGATTTTCAGAAAATAAATTGGTGGCTGCTAAGAACGAGATTTGTTTACTTATCTCTCCACGATTGTATGTTTGAACTTTGACAAGGTCGCAATTAACGTGGAATTCGGTATACGGACACGCGAGTAGTAGTGCTTAGAAAATTGTCCAATTCCTTCAGCACTTCCCCTTTTGAAATCAGTGACTGACTGTCCATTTTCTCCCTTTAAGAACAAAAATAGAGGGTGGCCTGGGGGTACGGCTCACTGAAACTGAACTTCGGTTAATTTGTACTTAAACTTAAACCCTAAGTCTTAGGGTCTCATAAAAAAGGTCGTACAAGTGATAAGTCTCACAGTTCCTTCCGAGTGACAGACTTCATTTCAATCTTCAATCATCAAGTGATCGACAGACTATTGTTGTCTTGTGCCAGACTAAAGTGATGCATTTCGCTGCAGTAAATTAATATCTCTACCTACACGCAACAACAAAAAATGAAACAAGATCTTTTTACATTTTTTATTTGCTTTCGTAATTTTTGTTTGTTTGTTTGTTTTTGTTCTTTTTTGTTTTTGTGAGAGAAAAAAAGAATAAATAGAAAATAATTTTCTTGTGTCTGTCTCCGTTTCGTTTACATAAAAAAGACAAAACACAATCACGGTAATATTTTCCCCAGATAAACAAATAATTACAAATTGCTTTATTAAAGTAAAGAGTCGGCGTCAGCTGCTGTTTCTATATTGGAAATCGCTTGGCAATGGCTTTTTATTTTTTTATTTTTTGTTTATCTGTTTTTGTTTTTTGTTTTTGTTTTTTATTATTGTTTCACTTTTAGTTTTGGATGAAACGTATTTTGGAAACGAATGAATGAAAAATCTCTTGTGAAATAAAGAAAAGAAAACACTAAATAAAAAAGGAAGAATTCTCAGACTTTTGGTTTGGTTATCTTCAGGCACATGCACCAAAATGCATGTTTATTAAATTATATTATTATAATAGACTGCGCAGTATATGCATATTTTTTATACAATTATTCAATACAACTTATACAAACAAAGTATATTGCATTTGTTTTGTACTGTTAGACACACAAAAATATGTGTTTTAATGTGTAAGGACATCTTTCTTTTATAGAAAATATTTTCCGATACAAAACCAACAAACAACCAAACCAAGCAATTTTTTATGAAGTGACAGCGGAAAATTCCGATGCAGTTGTTTTCTTTCAACAGTAATTAATAAATTTTTTCACATCATGAAGGAAAGACTGAAAAAGAGGAAGGTTATCAACTGGAGGGTAGAAGGGATTCGAATTATATGACATTATTATTTATTAGATATGCTTCTTCGAAATTAATGAATCTGTTCGAACATTGAAAATAAAAAAATAAAAAAAAAACAGTTCCCAAAGAATTATTATTTATTATTCGCGTAGATTTCATTTCTTCGTCTGTCTATCTCAGTCTGTTTTTTTTTTCACACACATTCATTTTTTTTTTCACACACATTCATTTTTTTTTTTCGTTTGTTTAGTTGGCTAATCTCACCATTTCTGTTTTAAATAAACTAATTCGCGATTCGGTCCCTATCACTTTTTGCCTCAGCTCAGTACAGTACATCTCCCAAGATCTGCCATAAGAAAAATAATCGAATATTGTTGTATAAATTATAATCAATAACTAATGAAGGTATGTAATTAATAATTTCAGTGAATTTCATAAAACCAAAAACTTGAAACGTTTTAAAAATTTTAAAATAAACTCCGACACAAAAAAAAGTTTGATAATTTTTCCTCAAATACAAAAAAAAAATTACAATAAAATTTTAAAATTCCTATCGATCACTCGATTTAGAGCAATCGATTTACGATGTAATGAATACAAATTGAACTTTGAAAGTTTTTTTTTCTTACTTTTAAATTAAAACTGTCATGTTTTTTTAGTGTCATTTTCATTTTTAAAAAGAAAGATGGAATATACAAAGGTTCGAGCCTAGACTCAGGTTTCAAAATGTCTCGCAAGTGAATAAAAAATAAATGTAAAAATGATTTTTGTATTTGTCAAATAAAAATAGAAAAAAATTACCTGAGTTTTTTAAACTTTTCTTTGCCAGCAGCCACATATCCTGCCCCTTCACGTAGGTCTTTGGTGTCCTCAACTGGGGTGCCATTGACTGGGGTGTATAACCGCCTGATGGCCCCATGAAGTGGATTTAAGATCCGAGTCAGTTCGTCAAGAAATGTCTCAAAATTACGGATTTGTCTGGTGTTAAGCACCACATGCCGACCAGGAGCGAACCGGTCTCCATTCGAGAAAATTTGAACATTTTTCACTTCAGGGTCCGATTCCTGACCAACAGCCGGAGATGGTTTCGCCATTTAGAATTTACCCCCCAAATAAAAAAATCAAAATTAAAAAAGTAAAAATGAAGAAATCCAATATCACAGGAGTTTGCACTCCTTATTTTCACTGATGAAATCGACAACAGTAGTGTTGTTGACTGTTGATAATAATAAATTTAATAATTAATAAAATAAATGAATAGAAGCAATTAAGTTAATTAAAATAATGATTTAATTAAAAATTTAATAAGTAGTCTCAGCTGTTTGTTTGCCTCACAAACTAATAATATAATAATGTTTTAAATTTCTAATCTAAATTTAAAAGATTGTAATTGATGTAATTTAAAATATTTGCTGAGTTTTTCCCCCGCGAAAACAACAACAATTTATGAATAATAAAATAAATTATGATCTTTCATGAATTTCTTTAAATATTTTTAGGTATCAAGTGAAATATTTTTACTCTTCTTATTATTTAGAAAGCAAATATTGTTTTTATGTGTGTTACTGTTTTAGTGTTTTGAAATTGTATATTTTTCTTTTTGTGGATGATGAGACTACAAAAATAAACAATAAACATGTAGTAAAGAGGAGAAAAGAAGATAAAAATTGCTTATAATAATAATAATAATAATAATAATAATTGCGGGATTCGTTTTTCCTCGGTGTGTTAAAAAATATAAATTAAATGCAAATTGTAAATAAATATAAATATGAAATAAAAAATGCTGTGTTTTTTCCTTTTTTTTTTTTTTTTTTTTTTTTGTTGTTGTTGTTGTCAACGTCGTCGTCTTCCAGTAAAGCAGGCAGGTTCTGTCGTGGAATTTTGTATTGTGCTGTTGTTGAAATGATAGTAACAAAAATAATAATAAAATAAACAGAAGTGAAAAAAAGAATCGTCGGCTTTCCTTCTTCCGAAGAGAGATGAGGCGACACCACAAGTTGTTGGCGTCGCGGTCGCCATCACGCTCCTGACCTACGGGCCACTTAACCTTTGACCCCCGACGTTGTCATAGCAACTGGGATACACAACTATTGCCCCTTCCCACTGTCAGTAGCAGCAGCAGTTGGTTAGAGGTTGAACATTCTAGTGCTAGTCTCTCAAGAGTTTCCCGGCCAGCTAAAACGTTTGTTATTTAGTCGCTTTAATAAGCTTCTAAGTGGTTGTTTGTCACTTGGTGGTTAATAATGCTCTTCTGGTCACCAGGTAGAAATTTGGTGTAAAATAGGAGAGAGAGAGAGAAAGGAGATAGTTAGTCCTAATTAGTAAGAAGGGGTGGATGATCGTGTGCAGCCAAGCCATCATCTTCTCTTTCAGACTTCTGCCCGTGATTCCTACTTTTTTTACTTAGTTTTTAAGACTGAGGTGATAAGATTAAAAATAAAACAGAGATTAGAGAAACGATTAAACAGTTAAAAACAAAAAAGTGAGTGGAAAGAGAAGAATAAGAAGATGAAAGAAAAAAGGAGAGAAGAAGATCATAAGAGGTTAATGCTTCTTTTTTTTTTTTTTTTACTGATAACAGAGAAATAAGACAAAATAATAAAAATAAAGAAACAGTAAGCAATTATGTCGCGCTGACTATGGTTCAGTCATAATAAACGTGAACGTGAATTACAAGGTCGAAGTTATAATCTCAAGTTCAAGGTCGTTTCATGCGTGTCATCACAATTTCGTTGAGTGATAAGTAAAATAAAATTTAATAAAATGATATGCGTCATCCTTCTTCTTAACAGTGAGTCTTCTTGTAAAATATAGTATATTTTACTTTTAACTTACTGACAATGACAAACTTTATGTTTATATTATAAATAAATTGTTTGAATAAAAATGCATGTGTATGCGCAGTTGTGTGTGTAAAAAAGTCAGGTTTTTTACAGTACTGTTTAGTGACATTTTAAATTACACATCGACAAATACGGTGAAATCAAGTAACGTAACAAAGTGTGTGTTGTCAAATGCAACTCTATATTTTCGTGTGTAAAATCAGAGGTGTATGTTGAACTGCTTCTCTAGTTGTGAATTGCTTGATTACGGGGACACCATATGATAAAACACGTGGAACAGAGGTGTGTGTGTGTGTGTGTGTGTGTGTGTGTGTGTGTGTGTGTGTGTGTGTGTGTCCGCAAATAGTCCTGTTTCTCTGTATCACAGCTTACGGTTAGATATCCAATTTCTTCCAGCTGGAATTGAAACCCAACCGATTTGACATCAGTCAGAGATTCTCCCTCTAAGAAGTCTGCACATGGGAAAGAAATGCATTTACATGTTACATGTACAATGTAAACAAATGCCAGTAGCCAAGAGTGTTCAATTCATTGCTGAAAAATGATGCATAGATAGCGGTGAGTAGCTACCGTTTTAAAGTCTACTGTTTCCCCAGAGTGCTCAACTGACGGTCGATAGTGTAAATATATGTATATATGACTATATATAATGGCTGGCCACTCGTATTCGAGGATACCCATCTACCAGGGCAGTGAGCTAATCCCCATTGTAGACGCCTGCTCAGGCACACCCGTGTTTGTTAAACATCCACATAGCCCAACTGAGGTTTATACTGCAACTATGCTGAGCGGACCTTAGATACAGTTTTTGGGAGAGAGCACATTACCTACCATGAAAAACAGTCTGAACAAGGCCCAGACAGTCAAACCCTCGGTCATGATGACTTGTGACTTCGAGCTAGCACAACCATTGACAACTCCTCAAAGGAAGCCCTTCACCCAATTTTACTCACAAGACTTGGGTCAACCCATGGTATGTTTTTCAGGCACTTTCCCAAGGAGCTGTATGCTAAGATCCCCTTCTCCAGGCTGGTAACGTCAAGAACTCACCTTACTGACAAATTGAGCATGGTGAGATTGGAACCCAGGCTTCATGGTCAGAAAGCGAACATTCTAACCTCCTGGCCACATGCCTATATACAGATGAAATTTTACCCACTGTCATATATTTTACCCCAATATTGTTCTTGATATATAAAAACTTATATATCATTATCAGACACACACACACACACACACACACACATATATATAAGTATGTATATATATATGTATGTATACATATATAACACTATTCTTAAAAAACTGCTTAATACAAAGTAGAATGAATAAAATATAATAATAATAATAATAATAATAATAATAATAATAATAATATATATATATATATACATATGTATATTTTTCAAATTTAAAGTGAATCTCTACTCTAGTGAAATTGAACACACATAAATTTTTATGTCTTCCTATATCTATAAATAGCAAACATATTATTTCTTATATTTAAAGGAAAATAATTTTCACAACTATGACAAGGTATTTGTTCAAGTTTATCAGGTATGCCATGTTCGGCTTTCCCTTGTTCTTCTTCCCCTCAATCTATCCAGAGAGAATCAGGTTCTCAAACCCCTCCTTCTGCATTACATGTCTCAAAAACTTCAACTTTCTTTTCCTGATGTTAAGTATCAGTTTTCTTTTTGTGTTCATCCTCTTGATAACTACATCATTGCTTGTGTGCTCTTTCCATGGTATCCGCAGCATCCTTCTGTAGAACTATATTTCAGTTGCTTCAATTTTTCCTTCATCTTTTTCCTTCCAGTATTCATTGTCAGACATCACATAACAATCCAATACTCTTTTCTTTGTTTCCAGTGAAATGTTCTTGTCTCTTAAAACTCTACTCAGCTTCTGGAATGCATCCTTGGCCATGCCTATGCACTTTCAGATCTCCGTATTGCACTTTCCATTCTCTGTTAGAACATTTCCCAGGTATTCAAATTCTGCATCTGTTTGATTTTCATGTCATCAACTTGTAGTTGGCATTTTAGGCTCCACTTTTTACTGAGTACCATACATTCAGTTTTCTTGTAGTTTCTCTCCACTTTCTTGTTTAACTACTTATATATATATATATATAAGTAATAAATTCTATTTTTATTTGAACTTCCACAAATATGCACATATATGCTTTTATCTCTTTCATTTTGCATCTGACAAAGCCTTAAATTTGCAAAATGCATCATCTGCTTATATATATATATATATATATATATATATATATATATATATATATATATATTGATATTTACTTTTTAAATTTAGATATATAAAGTTTCCATTTGCTCTAAAAATAACTTCCAAGGTGAAATAAAATATTGTAAACTTATTGAACGATATAAACATGTTGAAAGTTGTAGAAATGTTTAACAGATTTTTTTTTATTATCATTTCAGCCTAAGCAAGTCAGGACTGACACTGGTGTGCAAGAGGTTAGTGAGAGAAAACAACAAAGTAAAGGGATGTAAAAGAAAAGATAAGAGATGGATGGGAATCAAGGTGATAGAAAATGACAATTGATATTGCATTTAAACTTTTGGAGGTTGTAGCTATCAGAGAAGCAAACAAATGCTAGGGAATTTCATAAATGGGAAGTGCAAGAAAAGAAACTGTTAGAGTAGAAGAGACTGTCACATTTAATTATTTTGATGGTAAAGGGTGGGACCTAGATGCCAATCTAGTAGCACAAGTAAATACATGTGTTTGGGGAACCAGGGCAAAAAGTTCATCAGAACAGTTGCTATGAAAATATTTGTAGAAAAGACAGAGGGAAGCTACATCATGTCAAAATAAGTGAAGGCAGGCTGTTAAATCAGGATTGCTTTTATTGCAGGCCCTCCTTTGGATTTTGTCGAGAACCTCAATATGAATAGCAGCAGCACCTGACCAGATATGGCAACAGTATTCAATGCATGGATGAACAGTAGATTTATAAATGTGCAAAATGGATTCTGATAAGAAAAACTTCCTGGCCCAACACAGTAACCCAATCTTCTTAGCAGTAGATTCAGCTATGGATTTGATGTAATCATTCCATTTGAGATCACACACCATTTTCCTTGCAGTGAGTTTGGCCTTCACTGGATAACCATATGTGTAGCCTCATTTTAGACATAGACATAGTCAGTACCTGACCTTCTTGGTGATTTTGTAGCAGAGTTGGCAGTTATTTAATTCTGTTTTCATCCCAGATAAATTACCTTCCACCAACAAAAATATAGATTTGTGATAATGAAGTAAAATGTATTTTTTTTTTATTGAACAAGAAATTGCTATCAGTTTCTGAAGAAAGTAATTTCATACAAATATTCTGTGTGTGTGTGTGTGTGTGTGTGTGTGTGTGTGTGTGTGTGTGTGTGTGTGTGTGTGGATTTAAGGGATAGTGAACAGCTGACCCACTTTGACTGAACACCTTGTGCATTCAGTGAGATAGTGGATATATATGTGTTGTGTATAGCACAAGGAGTGACAGAGGAACAGACTCAACTCTGACTCTACTAGTAGACAGTATTGTTTATATAAAGTTTAATTAAGTCAGGTAATCTATTTTTTGAGAGTCATTTTGATTGGTCCATAAATCTAAGAAGCATGTTTTTTTAAACTAAAACAACATATTCAGATTTTGTCAATTGAATCCTTTGAAGTTCAAAAAAAGCTTTTCTTATTGACTCTAAAATAATTGTTTATTGAATTTGAATTAAGAGGTGTTTCAAGTTGCTGCAAAGTTAAATACCTGCAAATTCTAAATGGCTCGACTTGTGGGTATAAAAGTCAGAGTTTCATATTTTCTAATTTTACATGCAATCTGTTTATCTTACTTGACAAATGTAATACCAACTGCTTAGCCCCATTACTATTTGAAGTAAAAAAAGCAGCAGATTTACTAATCAAATACCAAAATGTAATATAACCCAGTAAGATACCAGTAAGGATACGAATGTAATGCTATACAAAGTTATCCAGTAGCCAAAGGATCTTTTTTACAGGGATAATAGTAGAAATAGTAGGATGTGTATTGCATGCAGTGGATATTGGCTCAGAACAAGAAATCAGAGAGCCACGGTCAAATTCCAGTTGAATTTGTTGCATTCACTTTGGGGAAGGTATTAGTCTGTCACTTCTTCCACCAGTTATGGGTTAAATAGCAGGACAGATTGGACACTCTAGTCTAGGTTGGCAACTATTCTACTGCAGAAAGTAATGGCAATCTACTGTGGAAAATCTTTGCTCAAGCATGTATACCATATGACACTTAACTGACTGAATAGTAGAAAATTTGATTATCCTTGCTTGATTTGGATATGGAAGGTAAAATTGAGAGATAGAGCAAGAACAAAGAATAAAATTTTCTTATTTCAAATTATCTGAAGCAACCAAGGATCAAATTTTTTATAATTTCAAATTGCCTGGCCATTTCCAATAATGTATGTATTTTCTAGTAATGTATGTTGCAGCTCCTTGTATCTTAAAGAACTATATGCTTGAACTACAGAAAAGGGCCCCTTACTGAAAAAAAAGTAAAGGAGAAATCCTACTAATGTCTGTGGAAGGTGTGAATTGCATGTCCAATTTTCAAGAATGCAGGTAAGTGCTCATTCCCCTCACACAGATTTTGACCAGCTTGGTCCACTGCTGATATCCTAACTGCCATTACTCATAGAATTAGTACAACACTTGACAACAAATACATATCATGGTTGGTCACATTAGATATTTCAAAGGTTTTTGACAAGGTGTGGTATAAGGAATTACTGTTCAAGTTCTGTAGCCGTAGAGTCACTGAAAAAGATTCTTCAGTTATAAAGTTCTGCCTAACGGATAGGTTTCTGAAAGTAGTTGTTAATGGCCAGGTCTCTGAGTCCCAGGCAATTAGCGCAGGCATCCCCAAAAGCTCATTTATCGGCTCAACCTTCTTCCTCCTCTACATAAATGATCTGCCTAAGACTAAACAATGATTATTTGTGAATATCTATGCTTATGATAGAACAGTATATGGATACACTGCCAAAACCTTCAATGACCTGAGCTTGGCAGCTGATCTTTCCTCTGACCTAGCTCGAGCAACTCAGTGAGGAAAAAATTGGCTGGTCACATTCAATGCCTCAAAAACCAAACTAGTGACCTTCCACCAACACCAATCAGACCCTGAATTTTCACCATCTGTGATGCCTTGAGCACCTATTGAGACTTGAATAAAGACTTCAAGTGGAGGTTGTACATACAATCCATTGCTAAAGATGCTGGGAAAATGATCAGTTCTTTATAACATCCCAGCAATTACCTCATTCATCCTGCTATTCTATACTTTTATAAGAGCCAGATCAAG